>JAPYZJ010009146.1:0-13926 GCA_030522765.1 Ophioninae sp. B BG-2022a
CTAGTCGCTCCTCGACTCTACTCCCTCTACTCCCCTTGATCCTCTCGACCGGCGCGTTTCAATCGCGACGCGGATACAACGGCAAATTACGCGTGCACGCGCGCGGCTGTCTGTGCGTGTATACGTATACGCGTGTCTGTGCGCGTACACGCGCAACCATGCGTACTCGACACACGCGCGCCCGCATTTATACGTAATTACAATTAATATAGAAATATGACAACCGAGTGCACCTTTCCGACGAGAGGACACCGCGCAACAGCCTCAACCGTTCTTTGTCGAACTGCCCGTGGCAAAATAGTCGTTTCGAGAAGGCGAGAAACACAAAGATCGGACAAAAATTAGCAAAAAGAAAGGAGGAAGAAGCTTCCAACGGGAAGCAGTGTCAACGCCACCGAACGGAAAAGGGAAAAAGAAAAGAAGAAAAAAAAAACAAACAAACAAACAAACAAAAAGTCTCCAATCTCGCGCTTTGACTCGCGAAGAGAGAGAAAAATAAAAACGCGTCGCGATAGTCGCGCGTCCGTCCGTAGGAAAGGCACGAGAGTAAAAAATAACGATGACTGGAATCACTGGTTCGCGGAATTCCGGAGCGAGCAAGATCGCGTCGGGCGATCGGACGCGGGCGGAGCGTCGAGGCTCGGTTCGACGAGGAAAGGATCGAGGTACGCCCTCTTCCATCGTTTCTCCTCGTGTCCGCGTTCGTCTCTACTTTTTTCAAAGATTTCTCGCGGCGGTTTCGCGTTCGTCTCCGGCGCGGCTGGCTCCGGACAGCTTCGTGCGTTCGTGCGTTCGGGCGTTCGGGCGTTCGGGCGTTCGGGCGTTCGGGCGTTCGGGCGTTCTCTCTTTACACGGGGGCGTACCCCCAGCGACCGCTTCTCCTCCGTCTACTTGGAAAGAAAAGACACCGGATGGATGCGGGACCTTTCGCAAGCGCAGCTTCGTCCACCACCCGCCGCCGCCGCCGCCGCCGCCGGCGCCACCCTTGCAACAGCCTAGCGCAGCGAGAAGAGAACGGAAAGAGGAGCGAACGAACCGAAAAGGAAAGGCGGAACGAGACGAGAACAAGTTCAACGAGAGGAACAGGAGCAAGAAGAAGAAGAAGAAGGAGGAGAAACGGATAAACGGCTCAGCCAACGATACGAGAGAGAGGAAAGAAGAGAGGCAAGAAAAATTGGCATGCCCTCGGCCCGCGTGACATTTGCATCTTCACTCGGCTCTTTTCTCTCCAAACGGCCTACTCTCCGGATTATCAATGAATCAAGAAAACGAAAGTATACTCGGGCAGCGGTAAAAATGGAAAAAAATGAAGAAAAAAAAATTTTAAAAAAATTTCAAACATGTGTCGCTAATCCGATCGTGTGTACTTTTTGTGTGTGTGTGTGTGTGTGTGTGTGTGTGTGTGTGTGTGTGTGTGTGTGTGTGTGTGTGTGTGTGTGTAGATACGCCTGTCCGTTTATAGAAGAATAAAGCACACTCACTTATCGGGAGATGACGGGGGAGTGAGGGTGATGGTGCTGAGAGCGATGTCTGTGGAGTCTGTCGTGTTGTTGTTGTTGTTGTTGTTGTTGTTGTTGTTGTGGTTGTTTCCCGGTGTCGGATTATTCGAGCCCGATGTACAAACGACGGAGGTATCGAGACTCGCGGTACAAGCTACAACGGAGGCAACCGTTGCGACAGTTGTACCCAAATTGGACGACTGTTCCACGGTAAGAGAGGCAATCCCGGCACTGTTGCATCCAGAATTCGGACTCGTCGATCTGCTGCTGTTGCTCGCTTGGAGCTGTTGCTGCTGATGATGAGAATGATGATGATGGTGGTGATGGTGGTGGTGGTGGTGGTGATGCTGCTGCGACAGAGGCGGCTGCGATTGCTGCTGCTGCTGCTGGTGTTGCGTCGATTGTCCCGTCGTTGCACCAATGGTTCCTTGCTGCTGCTGCTGCAGCTGCTGCTCCTTGTCTCTGGTCGTCCCTTTTAATTTGGCCGTACCTTTGACCACGTCCGAGAGCCTGTTTTGCGACTGCGGACTCTCGGTATTTACCGTTTCGGTATTTGAATTTTGGGACTTTGAGGCATCCGCGTCTAGCCCGGGAAGCGGAGGAAAAGCCGATGCTTCCAAATCAAATTGGACGATGCTTCGATTGTACTGTGTGTTACTGGCTGGCGATTCCTTCATCGATCCTGACATATTATTACCGTTGTTACCCTTTGAAGTTGTTTCTTGTTCTTTGGTCCGGCGGTGTATACGATGACGGGGGAATTGTTGCTGTGGCTGCTGCTGCTGCTGCTGCTGCTGCTGCTGCTGCTGCTGCTGATGATGATGGTGCTGCTGCTGCTGCTGCTGCTGCTGTTGCGGTTGCACCTGAAGCTGCTGCTGTTGTTGCAGTTGCAGTTGCTGCTGCTGCGGCGGCTGTTGCTGCTGCGGATGTTGCAATTGCTGCTGCTGCTGCTGCTGCTGCTGCTGCGGCGGGGGCGGCGGGGGCGGCGTCAGCTGCTGGTGGTGGTGGTGGTGGTGCTGCTGCACCATCGTTTCCAACGTTTCAACGTCACTCGCCTCTTGTCCCGATACTTTAGCGAGGTTGTGGTTCGTTGAAAATTGGGCCTCGTTCGAGGCCGGTATCGCGTGAGAGGAATGGAACTTTGTGCCGCCGGGCTGATAGGAAGAAGTTGGCTTGGAGGTTGGCAAACTCGAGGTTAGCGGTGGTGGTGGTACATGACCGAGGGAGCTTCCGCCACCGCTGCTCTTCGGTATATGGCCGATCCGAGCCATTTGTACGACTCCGGCGTCGAGCGTACCGCCAACGCCGGGACCTCCGCCGCCACCGCCGCCACCGCCGCCACCGCCTCCGCCGCTGCTGCCTCTGTCGGGTCCGCTCCTGTGTTTGTTTCTGAAAGGTCCAACCGAGAGACGCGTCAGTACCCCCCGAGCGCGGTGCGGCCGATCATTGCTGGAGGAACAAGAGGTAGAAAGGAAGGGCCAACGCGCGTACCTGTTTCTCTGATTGAATCCTCTGCTGTGTGGTTTGAAGCTGTTGTGCGGGGTTATACCGTTCATCGTAAAGACCCCCGCCATGTCGAAATAGGCGGGGCTCGCGGGTGGCCACGGCATTATACCGGCTGGATAAAACGGTTGATGCTGCGTAGGTCGGAGAGAGAGAGAGAGAGAGAGAGAGAGAGAGAGAGAGAGAGAGAGAGAGGGAGAGAGAGAGAGAGAGAGAAAGAAGCGTTCGATGAGTCGGAGGATCGAGGACGCGTACGTACGCGCTCGCGTCTCGGACGAGTCGAACCCAAACAAAGCCAAACTCACGTATAGATGAACCTGGTTGGCGTAGGGTGGCATCGTCGTTTGCGGGGGCGGTGGGGGTGCTGGCATCGCTGTACCGTTAGTGTAGAGGAAGCGTTGCTGACTCGGGGCGTACGCGCTAGGATCGTAAACGGGCTGGGGCGGCGGAGTCCGGTAGCCGTTCTTGATCCCGCCGACTCCCGGAACGCTCGGTATCGGTAGCCTGTTCATTGGTTTAGCTTTGATGCGCGCCATTATCGGCTTTCCCTGAGGAGACAGCGAGAGAACGCCGGTCAACGGGAGCGGGTCGGGGGGGGGGGCTCTCGGGCCTCGAAGGGCGAGGGGGGGGGGGGGGGGGGGGGGGGGGCTGGCTGTGGGGTACCGGTTACTCCGGCGTCCAACCTCACCTGAAATTCTCTGACTTCCTCCCGTAAAAACCTGTAGGCCTTTTGAGCGTCCTCGTCCGACTCGAAGGTCACGTACCAGGAGCTGTTGTGGGCAAATTCGCAAGATATCAGCCTCGGACATCCCTCGCCCGAGAATAAATTCTGAAACGAAGGAAAGACGCGCCGTGTACGTTTGGGTTCGCGACTAGTCCCGCGAGGAGAGGGAGAGGGAGAGCGAGGCGGGACCCACCTTGACGTCCTCGAGAGGGGTACTGTCCGGAATTTCCCGCAGTATGACTATGCATCGCTTGTGATTCGGTCTGACCTTCTGGCCCTCCTCGTCGACCTGAACGTTGGGCGACTCGCGCAGCACCTCCGTTATCAGCTTTATGTCCGTCGTCAATTTTTTCACTTGATTAAAGTTGGCCACCGTCCAGATCGGTACGTACTGGTCGTTGTCCATTTGCGACAGCAGGTACGTATCGTTGGCCAGGTTCTCTCTGAAAAGTAACGCCGAGCGTCGGTGATGCCGTCGTCGCCGCCGCCGCCGCCGCCGCCGCTCCGCTTACCTGGAGAAGTAATACTCGAGTTGAGAAGAGAGCATCCGCTTGAGCTGATCCAGCGGCACACCCGACGAGGAGAGTTCGGCCATGGAGGTGCGGCGCGCCTGCGCGTCGTCGACGTCCGGAGGCGCGTAACCCAGGCCGGCCATCGCCGGGGCGCGCCGAGCGGCGCCCTCCGACGCTCCCGCGTCCGGGCTCGTCTCGCCGGCGCCGTTGGCGACCTCGTACTCTAGAGGAAAGGCCGCGCCGAGCGCGCCTCCCGCCGAGGCCTCGGGTCCTCCGGGATAGACCGCCCCTCGCGGCGGTTTCCCGACGTCCCCATTCATGTACGCGTACCCTGAAACGGCGAGGAACCAGCTTGGAGAGCGCCGACGGCGACGACGAGCGAGCGCGCTCCGTCTCGCGACCCCGCGCCGTCGAGTCCCTCCTCGCCGCTCGAGTCTCGTACTCGCGGCGCCGCGTACCGGCGGGGTGGATCGACCATCCGGCGGTTTCGCCGAGAGAAACGGAGAGCCCTCGCGAACCGCCGCGAGACACGCCGAACCCAAACGACCGTTCGGTTTAACGCGCACGAGAGAGCGGACGCAGCCGCGACGACGGCCGGAAAGAGGAAAAACCGTGGCGGGCGAGAGCGGCGGCGGCGGCTGCTGCTGCTGCCGTCGATCAGATTCTTCTTCTCTCGCACTTCCGACCAATTTTCACGCGATTCTCGATCGGACCGGGAAACGCGTGCGAGGAGAGCGCGCGCGCGCGCGCGCGCGCGTCCGCGCGATCGGCGATACGGGGATCGACGACGCGAGACCCCGCGCACAAATTGTATCGTGTCACACCGCGCGAGCTATGCAATATGGTTCGTTGGATGTGCCAAGACTGGCCAAATATAGAGCGCCGCCGCCGCCGCCGCCGCCGCCGCCGCCGCGCGCGCGACGAAGGATATTCGGTGAGAGGGCTCGAGGAACACGGGGAGGGGGAGGACTCGCGGGCTCGCCGTTGACGAACCAACCACGAAGAATCAACCACGCGAGCGGTGCGAGCTGACAACCGTTCCGGAAGTAAATTCCCGCCTGTCCCCCGTCCCGTCCTTACCGACTCGATCGTTCATCTTTTTCCCCGACACCTTTGCCGAAATCTCGTCCCGAGCGCGCGCTCGCCCTTGTTCCACGAGCGACACCCACCCCCTCTCGCCCTCGAGCACCGCCGCTCTCGTTCGCGCGACTTCTCACTGCGGCGGTGGTGGCGGCGGTGGTGGTGGCGGTGGCGGTGGCGGCGGCGGCTGCAGCTATCTCGGTGACGATCGGCGATGCGTTGCTCTCGCCTTCACCAGGGCTTCGTTTACTGTCTCATTTTCCGCGTGTGGGAGATTGCGTATGCCGCGCCGAACGTACACACACGCGCGCACCTCTTATGCGCGAACGTGTGCCGACGTCAGGGGGGCCGAGAGGCCCGGGGGGGTCCCGACGGGGAACGGCGAGGCTAAGGGCGCGCGGGGCGGCACGTACGTACCGTGTCTATCGCCCATCTCACACCCGTCCTCTCTCCGTCGCTACTCTACCCGATACATCTCTACCCCTCTCTGTTACGCGTACACGCACACGTTTCCGCGATCTTTTCGCTCGCTCGCTCGCCCGCTCGCGCGCCCCGTCTCGCCTCGTCTCGCCGCAACGGTCAAAATCTTGTTAATATTTTCACGATTGTCGCGTTGTTCGGCCGGTGGTACGCGTAGCGGCGTCCGCACGCTCGCGACGAGGTCGTACCGAGAAAAAAAAAATCGAGACGAGAGGAAAAAAAGAAAAACTGGGGAGGAAAAAATCAACAGATCCACGATTGAAACTCTGACACGAACGCGAACAATCGTTTGGTCCTTCGACGAGTCTCTCCTTGCTCTTCCGCCTCCTCGCGTGCTCCCGTTCCGTATTATCGTCCTTTCTCTTTTCTCGTAAAGGTGAAAATTCTTACCGCGAGAAGAAGAGAATCGACTCGACACAATTTCTCAAGGAAACTACAAAATGGCCGACGCGGAAAGGCACATGCCCGTGCTTCCAATGCACTGCGCCGGGCGGCGCGGACCGGGGGCAGGGGAATCTTGGTTTTTTTCTTCTAGCTCGCGCGTTCGCATGGTTCGCGGCGCGGCGGTGGCGACCGCGAACCGGCGACATCTGTCGGTCGGATCGGCCGAAGGCGCGAGCGCCGCTTCCCGACCCGCCAAATTTGAATCGGTCAACGTTCCCCTCGTGGCAGCTGCCCGATTAAAATTCGTCGCGCTCCACCGTTGTCGCGATTTCGGCGATCGGTGCGCCGCGTCTCGGGGTTCGTTGACGCGACAAAGTGCCCCGCGAGCCTCGGGCCAGCGGAAACTAGGAAGAAGAAACATCGTTGCGCTTACTATTGAATTGCCATTTATTTATCTAGAGCAGGAGCCACGTTTGTTTCATTCGAAAAATTATGAAGAAAATAAGAGGAGACGTTGTTGGTCGTTGAGGAGCAGGAGCAGGAGCAGGAGCAGGAGGCTAGAGTCAATACTGTTTCACAGAGAAAAGGAGGATAGAGAGATTGCGAGATGACGCGACGAGTATCGTTGGCGCAGCAGTGGCCGACGCGACGACGGGTCCTCTATTGTTGGCTTACTCGACGCTTTTCTATAGTGTGTTGCATTTTATTATAATCGGCGCGACAAGTGCTAAATTCGAAGAAACGAGCTCTGCGGATTAAAAAATTGAGGAGACAGAGCCCGCGCGTGTCGGGTCGCGTTCTTCGTTTGGAACGATCGGTCGGAAGAATCGAACGAAGCAACGGAGGGTACAGGGGGGGGGGGGGGGGGGGGGGGGGGGGGGGGGGGGGCGAGGGGGAGTCTTCACATGCCGCCGCCCGCGCCCCCCTAGCGGAAGCCAATCGGTGTAGCCTAATTAGTCAGCCGACGCGTCCCGCGTCCATCTTGGACTTCTCTGAAAACGTCGATGGCCCCCAGATACATGCTATCTAAGAGAAATCGGCGCATCCATCCGCGATTATCTTCCGTCTCTTCTGTCGCACGATCGATCCTGCTCTTGGACAAACTACCCGCGGAGCAAAGCCCGTTCAGCTACCTACTCGTTCGAACGTTGGACAGATTTGGGTGCACCGATCGACGTCGGGCTGCTGCCGCCACCACCGGCACCGCCGCCGCTGTTGCAAAATATGGCTTCCTACGATACATCCGTTACAAAGTGTCGCTCGTTTTTTGCAGCACACGCGCTCGCCCGCTATCACGATTATCTCGTCGCCTATCGCCTCGCTGCGCACTCGCATGTATTTGTATACGCGTGTGTGGCCGTGGGACGTGTGTTTGCGCGCGTGTGCTCGTCGTTGCGTCTGTGTCTGCGCGTGTGTAGATACTTGGCTGCGGCGCGGCGTGTACGTCGAGTTCGTTCGGTCGCGCCGCTCTTCCGTGCTTATTTTATCTTAGATTTTACTCGTCGCTGTTGTCGTCCCCGCCGCCGCCGCCGCCGCCGCCGCCGCCGCCGCTGCTGCTGCTGCCGCCTCCGCCGTCGTCGTCGTCGTCGTCGTCGTCGTCGTCGTCGTCGTCGTCGTCGTTGTTGTTTTTCTTTGTTTTATTGAAATATGTACGCGAGTACAACGGCGGCGGGTTACCCCGCCGAGTATCGACGAGCCGTCGCGACCGATACGGACGATTTGAGACGCCGACGTCGAGACGTCCGCAGAGGTGGAGCGGCGCTCGTCGTCTCGGCTAGCGGCATGGATGTTGTCTCCTCTCGTTTAAAAACCATGAACCTTGAGCTGGTCAGGTTTAGCCAGACCCGATTTGGTTAACCACTGGCATATATTCTCTCGCTGGTCTCCCTGCAGTTGAAGCACTTCCCCGTACTCCGGGTGTTCGATCACAGTCCCATTGCAGGCAAACTCCTGCGAATCGATACGACGCGCTCTTTTTATCTCGTTCTCGAGCCGGCGACGCGTCGGCGGGGCTGGCCGACGACGTCCCCGGAAAGGTACGATTGCGCACGGATGACGGAGCGTACACTCGCGTCGAGACGTGTTTTCCGACTCTGAACGTACAATTTTCGTTTCACGTCTCGTCGCGCGTCATCGCCGCGACCCGCTGCCGCGTTCAAAGTTCAATCTCGCCAATCGTTTACGTTTCTGCGAGTGAGCGATGAGACGGGCGTCGCGCGCGCGCGTTTCGTCTCTAAATTTAGGGATGCGAACGCGAGCGAGCACGCGGCGGCGGGTGACGGCGCGGCAGGAAGGGAGGATCGTACGAGAGAGAGGAGGGCAAGTGCGTTTCCAAGAACGATGCGAAACACCCAAGGAAAAAAACTGAGCAAATTCACGGCACGCGCACTCACCTTTTTACACGCCCGTACTATTTTTTTCAAGTCATATTCCGCGGACAGTCCTTGCACCGTTGTCAGGGTCTTGCGACCGTTCCGCTGTTGTATCCTTATATGCACGAGACCGTCTTGGACGTCATCGTCCGAACCCTTGATTGCATCCGCAAAGGGGTCTGAAAAACGAGGAGGGTGGAGGAGGAAGCGGGGGATTGAGCGATAAGAGAAACAAAAATGAACCGATCGGATCGTTCGGAGTTGGCGCGCGACGCGGGCCAGCGAAAACGGAGGAAGCGAGCGAGCGAGCGCGCGTCCTCGCGCGCGACGGATATTACTTTTTCCTCTTTTCGCGGCAAGGGATCGTCGAGGAGGGTGAGAAAAAAGGTAAGGGTCGCGCGACCGGGACGAGCGAGAGGAACGACGGGGCTGGGTTTGCGGGACGGAAAGACGCTGCTACGCTGCTCTACGCGTGAAACCGCGACGCGGCCATTTTGTAGAGTTTGGCGTGTGTGCCGAGGAAAAAGAAGCACGCACCTCTCGGCGCGGCTGCTCCGTCGCGAGCGAGCGGTCGGTCGGACGAGCGCGCGCGCGCGCGCCCACCCGCACGCCTGCTACCCGTTATTCTTGACAACGAACGATCAAACGCGTATACGATATTTACCGAATGTGTTAAGATTCTGGATGGACATACGACAAACAAAATATATCCCTCGAAGATACAGGACTGCAAATTGCAAGAGTTGGAACGAGTGACGAGTCGCGCACGGATGATCCGGGATAACACGGGCACTGCTACGCGAGAATACTGCCTTGACACGAAAAAAATCTTGCACGCGGAGCGAACTTTGGTAGGCGGAAGTAAAAGTTGCATTTGTCACGGGTATATCGATGGAGAGGGGGGCTGGCTGGCTTCGGAGTCGTTGGCGCTGCTCACCAACCGCTCGACGCGCCGTAACCGCGGAGCGGGGGGACTACCGACCGCGCCAGCGCCCTCCGGCCGGAAGCGTCGGTTAGGTTAGGCGTCCTCTCCCCCCTTCGCCGCGCGAACAAACTGCCAGCGGGTCGCCCCTCCGCCAGCCCCCGCCCGTCGGAACGAGCGACGCGCCACGATCGGCCATCTTTCTTTCCAAGAGTCGTCAGAGGCAAGTTCAGGGCGTTCGGGCCGCGACCCGCGACGCGCGACGCCCTGTCCCGGTCTATCAAACGTTCCCGCGATTCTCCACCCTCCTTTGAACACGGACGAAACTACTCTCCGCGGCAACGGAGGTATGGCAATGAATTCAAAGAATGAATTTTTATCCCTTCGAGACAAATTCACTATTCAAATCGCATTGACCTCTCCGTTTCTAGAGATAAATGTCAATGAAATATTCTAGAAAGGTTTTTCGCGTTTTCCCAGTCTCATTTTGCACTTTCGGCCAAATTTCGGGCATGTTCGTAATCAGCGGAAAATTTCCGATCAAACAGACCCTTTCGATACTTTAGAAATGGATAAATAAATGTTTCGAGCTCCCCGGCCGATTTTCCCCGAACCTCAAAAATCACGATATTTCAAAAGGTCGTAGAGCGGGATTTTTCTGTGCGATTGAGATTCACAGGGCGCGTTTGGAAAAGGTTTTTGCCTGACTCGAATAATGCCGTTGGATTCGTATCGATATCTCGTATAGTCTTTCCGGAAAGTTCACTCGAAAAACGGGAAAAAAGAGGCAAAGGGGTATGTATGGAAAAATTGGGAAAAATCGATGGTCCAACTTTGAAATTCTGCCAAAAATCGAAAAATCATCCGATCCCAATAATTAAAAAAGCATTTTGAAGAGAAAACCATAACGAGGAGACCGAGCACAGGGTCGAGTGCCAAATCCTAAAGGAAAAAAAGTTATCGATGATAGAGCGAAGAAACTTTTTTTCTCCTAAAATCGAAGAAATGTTTGATTTTTAATATTTTTTTGAGTGGTCTATTTTCATTGAATTTGCTCCCCTGAGCACGAATCTGCCATTAATTTCCCCTTGAACCCAAAATTTTCATGAAAAAATCGTAAAAAACTTGTAAAAACACGATTTTACCGATTATTTTCATGAAAATTTTGGGTTCAAGGGGAAATTGATGGTAGATTCGCTCGCGAATGGTGCTCAGGGGATCAAATTCAATCAAAATAGACCATTCAAAAGAATATTAAAAATCAACAATTTTTTCGATTTTAGGACAAAAAAAAGTTTGTTCGCTCAATCATCGATGACTTTTTTTCCTTCAGGATTCAGCAATAGATAAAAACCTATTCTCAGGCCTAACGAGTGTACGTAAAAAATTTCATTACAATCGGTCCAGCCGTTTCGGAGGAGTTCGGGGACAACCACTGTGACGGGAGAATTTTATATATAAGATATGTACGTATATACACGAATTTTCTGTATTTTGTCAACCGTTGACCGGTTTTCTCGCATATCTCTCTCTCTCTCCCATTTCTGGTGTGCACGGAAACTTTCTACAATTTGCGCGAAACGCTGTGCGGCTGTTGAGCGCTCGTCGCTCGTTACAACGATAGAAGAAGCGATCGAACGCGTATCCCGCAACCGCGCGCACGAGCAACGGTGGACAGACACGAGCTCGAGCGTGCGCCGAGTCCCAACCGCCTTTGTCCGGATAAACGTCGAGTCTGCGAGCGCGTCGTCTTTCAATTCTTTAGTACTTCCCACGCGTCGTCCTCGAGTTTCGAATTCCAAGAGGCCGCCGTCGTCGCCACCGTCACGGTTCGCTCATCGTTGCCGTCAAAATCGATGAGAGGTTCTTCCCTGTTGGCTCTTCTCGTCGGTGGCTCGCGCTCCTTTGGACTTGTGGCGTAATCGAGCCAGTCCCAGTCGTTGACGGACGAATCACCGATCGAGCCGCTCGTTCTGCCGCGAGGACAAAACTACGTTCAATACCCGTGGATCCTTTCCACCTCGGTTCAACGGGGGTGCTGCTACGATTTACCTGGTACTCGCTCCCATTGCTGTAACCAACGACGACTTTTCGTTCGAGTTGTAATTCGAGCGATTGTCGCCGATTCGATACCCGCCGTCGTTCAACGAATTATTCTGATAACGCTCGTTGCACGCGTCCTTGTCGTCGCAACGAGTTTGCTCTCCGGACGTATTCGTACCGGCAATATCGCCCCAACCCCGGCGCCCGAGATCCCCGACCTGAAACGAATCCCCATTACTATTGACTCGTCGAGGACCCCGAGGGACTCGCGACGTTGCGCGTGCCGTTGCTCCTCGACAGCTCCGAGATGAATCGTAATCGTTAAAAAAATCCTCGAATATTATCGAGCCGCCGCGGCGGCGGCGGCGGCGGCGGCGGCTCGAGATTGAGCGTTGCGAGGCAATCGGGAAGGGAGCGCTACCTTTGACGCGAGGCTATTTACACGAGCGCCAACGTCTTCCAGGAGAGTACCCTCTCGTACCTGACGAAATTGAAAAAATCGAGTCAACCGAAAGAAACAAAATCCCGATAAAATAGTCTAAACGAGCGAAAGCGAGTTCCGGGGTGGGATCGGGAGGGAGCGAGAGTGCGCGCGAGCGTCTTTTCCCGCGCGGATCGTTACACCTTTTGCGAGGCTATTCCGCCAATTTTAATAGCATTTTCGGTGGCCTTGCTGGCAATCTTGGAAGCCGAGTACGACAGCACGGACCATCCCTGAAACATGGATAGTTTGGTAGTGACGCTCTCCGTTGGCGCCGACTATACGAGATCTGGCCCCTTACGCTCGCCAGAGAAGAGACGGCCGTGTCGAAAAATTCTTGGGACGAACTCTTGGGCGGGGCCTCCGTCCGGTAGCCGAAACCCCCGTATCGACCGCCCTGGTTCGGCGGAACGTTTCTAAAAAGTTAACTCTGCTTTAAATTATTGTTATTCCACGGACGGTTAGCCGCGCCGTTTCGTCGCGTTCGGATACTCGCTCGGGTCTCTCGGCGTTTTCGCTTCTCTTTCGCTCGAGAAAGGCCTCCGTTCTCGCCTTGCAGCCCTCGCCTCCGACTCGGACTCCCCCTCCTCCGCCGCCGCCGCCCTGATACGACGACGAAGAAACGTCGGGATCGACGGCGGCGGCTGCGCGCTTCTCCGCCGAGACGCTCCGATAAATCTTGGCGCGGCTCTCGTTCAGACTCCACGACTCTCCCCTGGCGAGCGTCGCGATCTGCGTCGGCGCCGCGAGTACCGTTACTATCGGTCGTTGGGATCGCTCGCGTCTCCTTCGCTCGCGTCTCCTTCGCTCTTACCTTGTCGCGGTAAAGGGCCGCCGCTCGACCGTTGTATCTTTGCGTCATCGGAGCGGCCGGCTCCCAATCGTCCGATTCCTCGAAAAATTCCTTAGCCTTGGCGTTACCTCCGACTCGCATTTTCTCCAGCTCCGAATCCTTCCACTTGTCCATCGACACCGAGCGCACGAACGAGAGATGAACTCCGAGTCCTCTGTGCTTGCCGGAACACTCGAGGCATATCCATATGCCGTACGTAACCGATGCCCACTGAGGATTGTGAGCCCCGCACTCGAAGCATTTCTGTTAAACCCGACCATGCCCGCGACCCGATATCAAAGTCAGCCGTTGACCCGAGCCTCGTCGTTTGCGACGCCTATCGGACAGTACTCACGTTGTTCTCGTCGCGAGACTTTATCTCGCTCAATACCCGACGCGTCCGAGGACTCGCCATTCTTCTCTCGCGCCGAGCTTGCCTCCGCTCTGCCGATTCCCGCCCCGATCGGCCGACAGTCGGCCGCGCTCGCGCTTTCACGAACCAAAGCGCTCAGGGACGAACACGAGTCCGCCGCCGCGTTCGACCACCCGCCCCCCGACCACCCGGACCGATAGCGGATTACGCCGCTCGCGAGATATATCACTTTTTATCGCCAGCCAGGATCCTCTCGCCTGGCAAACACCGTTCTGCCGCACAATTTCGTGTACTCGCTTGTCTATTGAACCTGTTCTCCTCGTAACCGTTACGAATCGCGGCAGTCTTCGGTCTCTGTGTACATGTTTTACGACTGGACGCTGGCGCTGCGAGCGCCTGGGAACGTGCGCTCGGTCGGTAAGGAAGTTGGACAAGTTTCGGGCGACGGAGTCGTCGCGCCGGCGAACCCCCGAGCCGCGTCGATTACGCGCCGTTTTCCAACGCGAATAAGGGGTGCTCTTTTTGAGAGACCGGGACGCGGCCTCTGCTCCCGCCGGTCAAACGAAATTGGTGAGCGCGAGCTACAGCTGTCCGCCTCGAGGCGCGGAACACTGTCACTAGCGTTCGGCGAGCCTCGCGCGACGGGCTTCGAGTGTCCGCCGCGTATGTATACGAGTGGACACGCGCGAACCCAAATTTTCGACAACAAAGAACGATAAAA
>JAPYZJ010009150.1:0-10060 GCA_030522765.1 Ophioninae sp. B BG-2022a
TCAATAGCTATATGCAGTTTTACATTAGAATACTGTACTGCTGTGTTCATGGCTAGTGTCCATCTCAGTTAGGAGTCGTGGATGCTTGACTGTTTACGCAATCCGCATTGCAGAGGAAGCTACCAACGAAGAGAGAGAGAGGTAGAATATGCAGTGGGTTAGGACAGCCAAGGCCTTGGAATCCTGGCGCGTTGAACCGTCGTTACATAATCAAGCATCCAACACCCTGAACATGCGTCGGAAGCGTCGACGGTGCATTAAATCACGGACCGGTAGGTTACATGCGCTGGCTAGAATGACGTGTGCGAGGTTCTCCAGTTACGTTGGAAGATTAGCTGCAACGGGATTCAGGTGAACTATGCACACCACCTAGACTGGGTAAACCGCCAATCTCCAGCCACGATTTTGATTATACCCGAACGCTAGATGCAATAGCGTTTCTCAACACTCGGAAAATTATCATACCGATAATTGCCGAGCTAATAAGCTCGTTTGAGCTAATGTGTTATCTTTTACGACCATTTACCAGGAGGGAATGTACGTACAAAATGACATATATGGGTAAAACGACACGATTGTTTGCAAATCGAGGCACACTTTTAGCACCCTTAAGGCTGATTTTTTAATAATCAGATAACTGGGAATAAATATGGCCATTTGACAGTTTTTGTGTGGTTGTTGTGTCAATCTGTCATATTCATTCTTCCAATAAAAGTTATCTGATGATTGAAAAATTAGCCCTTAATTGTCTATTAATAAAATGTTAAAATACTGTCTCTGTGAGAGCATCCATTTTTTTCTCAGTCAGTCTTAACAGATTTCAGGCCGTTGTGAGTTTCGTTTCGTTGCAACGAGGAATATAAACTTTAGTATGTCATTTTTTTAAAAACTGTATTGTTACAGATATCGATCCCTTAATATTTTGTCTTGAGTATTCTGTTTTATTTATGATGACATTTTTTGGTGATCTGTTCATTAAGCATTTAATATGCCATGGACAAAACGACGTACGATTTTCAATGAAGAAAAACAGTAGTTTCAAAAATCCATCCAAAAAGTTGTAAGGACAGGTTAGAATCATTATCTCAAAATCTGAATTCCAAAACGACGGTTTTAAACTATGATTGATCCACGAAAAAATATATCTTTTGCCAATAGAATTTTCATTGGATAAAGGCAATCTCTCGGTTTTTACAATTTTAACCAATTTTGACCAATTTTGAACAATTAGTTTCCAACGTTCGTATCGTAGCCAAGAATATATGTTTTTTTTTTCGTGGTATCGGGTGGTCGAGGTTAAAGGGGGTTGCTGCGTTCGTTCCTGAAATACAAATGGTGTGGAGGGTGGTTGGTGGTGGTGTTTCGTGCTCGGGGTTGGCAACAGGTGGTCAGTAGGAGTGTCGACGCGTATACGGAAACTCGCGCAAGCTTCTGGTCTGGCAATCCCGTTGGGTCGGCCGCGTCGACACGCGTTTCCTCGCGCTACTAAGCGCGTGATATATTAAACTGAACGTTATCAATGCAAACACCGAGTACACACGAGTTTCCAAAATACAAGTCCCAAAGGGTTGAACAGGGTGGAGATGATGGAGGCCTGGAACGATGGGTAGATTCAGCTCGATAGTGCTTTTTCTATGATGACTAGCTCCATGTGTCGAAATCTACGGTTTGGGTTCATAATCAAAAAACAGTCAGTGTTCAACGATTGATCTTTGCAAAGAGCTAGAAATTTTGAGAACGCAGTTATCTTCGTATAATTTGGAAATGGCTGCATATCGATAGTGTCATTTGACGTTGAAATCACCATCAGCAAGGTGATAAATCATCTATGACAAAAGTAACAAACGTTCTGTAGCCTTGTCCAATAGCCATAGCTACCATTGGTTGTCGGCTTACACTGTCCCCTGCCCATGAGTTCAATCCCTGCACCAGAGTTAATTTGTTAATTAACTAATCATCAAGACGTACCTTTTTCTTGATGTTTGACTGGATAGAACCTCGAATCTCAAGTTAAGCTTAATTAAGAAGCTCATTATTTTTGTACTATAACTTTGAATTAAATAATGTTTACTCTTCTGTTGTTTTTCATTGTATTTATAGTATTGGGCAGAACTAATATGGTATCACTTTCTCCCTACACTTTATTACTTTCGCCCTGACCATGGGGTCAGTAAAAATCTCCAATTTTTTTCTCCAGCTTGCAACAATTAAAAACCTAAATAATATATAAAATTAAAAAGCACTTGTTTACACCATAAACGAATGTTTTATATAGCTGAATTTATTTTATCACAAATATAACAATTGACGAAAAATCAAGCATGTAGTACAAACAGTTACTTTCGTTTCCGGTCCCTCCTACTCGTAATTGTCATCGGTAGTGTCAATATTTCCATTTGCGTTGGCACACTCGATGGCAAAGTCAACGTGATCGAGTGATAATGCAGATCGCCAACGACGAGTCTCTCTTCGTCGAGGAATCCTCATTTCGAACGAGGAAAGCTTCTATCACCTGGCAAAGGCTTTCCTCGATCCCAATAAGGCCTTACTTGGCCGGAGAATATCCAATCAAACTGTGTGCGATCATGAAGCAAATTTCATTGTTCTCTCCCACGAATAGTGAACGTCTGTCGATCTTCCAGTTTCTCTCTCTCTCTCTCTCTGGATCTTTCTCTTCTCTGTACTGCCAAATATCGAAACCTTTACCGGCGTGTACACCTATTGCGCAAGCCCGGCGATTTCCCTCTGAGCATATCGAGAGAGGCGTCAAAGCTCCCAAAGGATTCGAGACCCTACAAAGGACCGTGTCGTGAGACTCGACCGTTTCCACCCCATCCTACTCGAGCTTTTGCCCCTGAGCCTTCTAGGCCATGGCAAGCCTCGATCCCATTCGACAGTATTCTTAGCTTCAAAGGTGGGATTTCCGAGGTACTTTCAATGGCAGGCTTGCTAAGCATTGAGAGGGCCATATACCGAGCTTCGACTCTCCCTGTGTACATTGCGATTTCCCTCTACCTATATATATATATACAGGGTGTCCTAAAACTCAACGTTAAACCAAAACGTCATGACAGGATTGATTGTAACCATCATGAGAAAAATCAGAAAAAAAATCTATCTTATGCAGTTTGAAAATGATGGGCATTTAAGAAAAACCTAGAAATTTGGTCATACTGTAACCATTTTTCGGTTATTGTGGTTAATTTTTATGATTTTTGTTCATTTAAACTTTGGAATCGTAAACCTAAATAATAGTTCTAGAACCACAGTCAAAAATAATGACACAATTGCATCAAGTTTTCTAGAATTAAGACTATTTGTTAAACTATGAATTTATTTTTGACTGTGGTTCTAGAAATGTTATTTGGGGTTACGGTTCGAAAGCTTAAATGAACAGAAATAATAAAAATTAACCACAATAACCGAAAAATGGTTACATTTTTCGGTTATTGTGGTTAATTTTTATTATTTTTGTTCATTTAAATTTTGTTCATTTTTATTATTTTTGACATTATTTTTGACTGTGGTTCTAGAATTATTATTTAGGGTTACGGTTTCAAAATTTAAATGAACAAAAATTATAAAAATTAACCAAAATAACCGAAAAATGGTTACAGTTTGACAAAATTTCTAGCTTTTTTTTAAATGCTCATCATTTTCAAACTGCCTGGGATAGATTTTTTTTCTGATTTTTCTGAGGATGGTTACAATCAATTCTTTCATCCCGTTTCATCTTGACGTTGAGTTTTGGGACACCCTGTATATACAGAGGGAAATCGCATATATATATATAAATGGATGTGAAGAGAACGTGGATTCAGGATATCAAAGCACATATGTGGCAGATTCGCACTACCGGGATTACCCCAGGGCCACAGTTCACACACAGAATTCTCACCATCGAATAGTAGCAATCCTCGAGGCTTCGATGTACTCGTGATCGGGCATTCACCATTAATGAATTACCAGTATCCCATTGGTCGTGCCATTCACGATAGGCCACTGCGAGAAACTAATTTTAGAGGGGACTTATACGACGAAGCCCTGAGAGTACCTATTTAATTGCGAAAATTGAGCTTCCATGAACGCATTTGCGAAATCATTTCTTCATGATGAATCGAGTGCAGTTGTAGTATGGCTATCGATCGTAAATTTCGTGGCATTTCGTTGGCCC
The DNA here is from genome assembly GCA_030522765.1 of Ophioninae sp. B BG-2022a. Lineage (NCBI taxonomy): Eukaryota > Metazoa > Arthropoda > Insecta > Hymenoptera > Ichneumonidae > Ophioninae sp. B BG-2022a. The sequence goes on from JAPYZJ010009150.1 coordinate 4,175, forward strand.
TTCGTAATCCATTTATACAGGTTTTCAGTCCTCCTGTTGGTTCAATCTTGAATCCAATTTATCCGGATTTTCGAAATACCAGACCTATTTTCGTCATGGCTACTTATCCAGGTTTCCAGTTGTGTTATCTTGTCACAATGCGTTCATCCAGAGTTTCCCAGTACCTACTCCTGCACTTGATGCATTCTGGTTGACAGTGTATCACTGGTGCCTGCTTTTTTGCAACTTTTACAGATTCGTAGTTTTCTAATGGTGCCTTCCTAGTCACTAGTTATTTTTCCAGAGGTTCATCAGTATTCCAGGGTTTTTCTGGTTTGTTGTAATGCATTCGTTGTTTTTCCATTTTTCAGTATTTTCTGTCTAATGTACTCAATTTGACTTCCAAAACTCCAATGTTCACTTCCTTGATGCCAAAAGGATTCGCTTTCTAGATTCAAAAAAAAATGCCTACATCGAACAGCGAGAATTTTTATTTATCATTTGTATGGACAAAATAGCTTTTCACCGATCTCTATTCAAGACCACTTTTTTTTTAATTACGTGTTATAATTTTTCATTTTGCTTGTTTATTATATAGTTAAATAACTAAGCTTTGTGCTTGTAGAATTCCACGGTTCTGGATGTAAAGTCATTTTTTAATCTTTTTTATTTCTGAATTTTTTTCTTCTTTATTTTTCTTTTCTTTTATTTTTTGAATCTTTCTTTTTTTCTTCTTCTTCTTATTCTTCTTCGAAGAATTCTTTTTTTTATTTTTTGAATCTTTTTTATTTCATTCTGTATATTCGGGAGTTATTTTTCGAGTTTCATCAGTATTCCAGAATTTTTCATTTTTTTGCAATACATTCGTCGTATTTCCGATTTTCACTGTTTCCTTTCTGTCCAAAGTTAACTTCCAATACTCCAATACTCCAATACTCCAATATTCACTTTCTTGATGCCAAAAGGATTCACTTCCTTCAATGAATCCAAAAATCCAAAAAAAAAAGTATGCCTACATCGAACAGCAAGAATTTTTATTTACCATCTCTGTACCAAACGATTCAACGTAGACGTGTAAAACTTTGACGAAAAAAAAAAAGTCGTAACTTCAAGGCTACTCCCTCGTAACTCTCGTTTTGTCTTCGTCCCTCTTTTAATATGCGATTCGATAATCCAAAGACGAAGGGATCGTGCCGGCAAAGACGTCGATCGTGACATAATTAAAACTTTCCGGTTGGTTCGTGATCGTCCCTCTACCCCCCCCCCCCCCGAGCTCGAAGCCGTCATCCAGATTGCGAGAGGAAATAAGGTCGCCCGGATTCCCCCCGGAGGTAATCCACGTAACTCGTGTGCCACTGGGCCCATCACACGGCCTAAAAGTTGCCAGTCATAAAAGTTATGCGAGTTACACTCTCAGCTGCTCGACCAGGCGTCGAAAAGTTTCGGTTCTACAGCCGCCACGGCACGTTCGTCGAACGAACTAATATCGCGTTCGGCCTTGTCGCGTGTCCTCTCATTGTACACTCCCTAAGCTGATTTCGAGGACTACAATGGGGAAGAATTTTTTTTTTGGGAAGAAAATGGAATTTTTTTTTTGAGAAGAAAATAGAATTTTTTTTTTGAGAAGAAAATAGAATTTTTTTTTTAGAAGAAAATAGAATTTCTTTTCGGAGAAAAAAAGTTTTCCAAAAAATGCGAAAAAAATGTATAGGCTGACTTGAGTATAAAAGAAACAAAAAATAGGAGGGAATTCTATTGCTCAATCGATAAATTCGAGGCGAAAATACTATGAGGATACTGGCGTGAATTGAATCGTCGAAATTACAGGGTTTGTGGTAACGATGCATAAATGTGGCGGGTTTGTCAATTTGTAATTGCATAAATTACCCGATGTGACTTTTTGGCAATGATCATGACGCAGTGAAAATTCTAAATAAATTTCCTTTCATTTCCCACTTTTATTTTTCAAATAAATTTTCTTTTATTTCCCACGTTTTTCAAGAAGAAATTTTCTTTTATTTCCCACTTTTATCAAACTTTTATCTCTCAAATCAAACGTGAAGACATATCTTTGCAGCCTTTCTGTAATTTAACATTTAACGTTAAACAATAAATAACATTAACACAAAATAAGAAAATTCCACGAATTTCGAAAACTGCGTAATCTTGAAAATGGTAGATAAATCCAATCGATAAATAAATAATCAAACGACCCCTTACAAATTCAGCAGACTAATTTCCATTCATTTTTCCACGAAAAAAAAAATATCTCTCACCCTAGAATAATATATCTCACGTACTTCGCTACGAATTTAAAAATCCCCAACCACGCAATTTACAAATTACCTGGCGGACTTTAAGCTCGACTCGAGTGCAAGCTGTATGAAATAAATAAACCAGGGTGAGCTTGCGCACCGCAAAAAATGGGTAACCCGATCATTATAATTTTTTATCATTAACTGCGGTCACGATACATAAAAAAAAAAAAATAATAAAAAAAAAAAAAAAAAAAAACAAGTTCTACGACAAATTAAGAAGAATCAAAGGAAAGTTGGGGGGGGGGGGGGGCGGGGGGATTGGTGTATACGTGGCTAAATCGACGGAGGAAAGAGAATGAAAGAGAGGGGGGGGGGGAGGAGAACGGCGTGCATTTGAGCGTTCTATACTTGACGCCAATCTTGTGTATAATACATGTATATAATAGCACAGGGGGTATAAGAGGATGTGTGTATTCGAGGTACAGAGGTACGTGGGGGGATGAGATCGTATCGGCGCCAGTGAAGCCCGAAGCCTCATTATTGGGGGATTACGGTTCATTAGTCTCCATCCAACGTTCTGAACGTCACGCAAAAAGGAAGAACTCGCTTTTCCCTCGTCTCCATTCCACTCGTCCTCCCCTTCTGTCTTTTTTTCTCTCTCTCTCTTTTTCTCTCTCTCTCTCTCTTTCTCTCGAGCTCCCTCTCGTTTATCCGCTCTTTTATCCCTCTTCGACGCCCACTTTTCAAGTGCCGAGGTGTTATGGAAGGAATGTTTGTTGCTGTCTATAACGCTATACATCGTCTCACCCTACGCCACTAACATACCACGAGGTATGATTACGTTTTCTTTTTTTTTTTCTTTTTTTTTCTTTTTTTTTCTTTTTTTTTCTTTTTTTTTCTTTTTTTTCTTTTTTTTTTCTTTTTTTTTTTGGGGCTCTTTTCCGTAAGCATCGAGAGAATGACGAGATAAAAGAAGAGGAGGGGAAAAAGAATCGAGCATAACAATTGCCCTTCGCGAAAACCTTCTTGAATTTTCCTTCAACGATAAGTGATAAGAAAAAATATGAACGAAGGGTAGTAGTACTATTCGTTAAGAATATGTATTTTCATGGGTAGATGGATGACGTTACAAAATTTTATAGCATTGATAGGTAATGATAATTCTTTTTTATTGATTATATTTTTTTTTTGCGATTTTGAGTTTACGTTTTTGCGGTTTTTTATTCGAATTTTTTGGATACAATTTTGAGAAAGTCATTTGATCATAAAAATAACGAAAAAGGAATCGATGCAATTGTACTCGTGCAAACTTCTAGGGCCTTTATGTCTGTGTGCATAAAAAATTTTTTACGAATTTTTAAAAATTGCTTAAAAATATTTAAACGCAACTCCAGGAGACAAAATTACAATAAAGAGTTAGGGGCGAAATCCCTTAAGTATTTTACACTTCCAGAAACCACGAATTCGATGCGACGCTTTTTTGAAGCCAACTCAAGATTTTTTAAATATCGTTCCAATAACGATAAAAAAAACATCGCTGCTGCAACCCAAACAAACCCAAACAAAATAAGTTTCAACGTCACGAGGAAAAAACTTGACGTGTGTGGATCCGTATATGAGTTACAAATTTCGTAATGGGGTGTCACGTAACGTGACACACACCCACACAGACACCTGTGCACATACCTACGTAAAAATATTTTCGCTTCCTTTTTCCATCCTTTTTTTTTCTCTCTCTCTTTCTCGGCATCTTTCTTGAGAATTTTCCTTCTATTTACCATCGGGTGCACTTCCGCACGCCAGGAAAACGTTTCACAGGCTGCCCCGGAGTACAAATATTTATCCGAGCGCCTTTCATGTCTGGAAAATAATTTTCAGCGGTCCAACCCCCGACTCTACCTTAGCCTTCCATTCCGTCCTTCACCTTTCACAAACGTGTCCCGTTCAAACTTCACCATCCCTCCCTCCCTTCTCCTCCGCCATTTCGAACCCATCCCTTCATTGCTTGTTTTTTTCCTTCCTGTGTTATCATTGCATTTCCTGGTTTTTCCATTTTTCTGATATATGTGCTTTGACGTTGGGGTTGGTGCATCCCTGTGCCTTGGGGACTCTATGCTCGTGGCAAGCCTTCTTTCGACCCATTTAACCAAATGGGCATCTCATCAAACTCTAGCCAAATTTATATATAAAATTTCGTGAAAAAGTTTCGTTCAATTTCTTTTTCTATACATACCTCATTGATATACGATGATAACAGAAAAGTACACGTAATAAAAATTGATGATAAAAAATAATTTATCTTTTTTAACGATTTAAAAAAAAAATCCAAAAACTCGAAAATGGCTGGACAGATTTAAATTCCTTTGGTGTTCATCTAAATGCTGGAATTTTAGATAAAAAAGAATTCGAAAAAAAGGAACAGTCGAAAAATAAAAAAAATTGAAATTTATTTATTTTAGGTAGGTTAGGTATTTTTTTAAAGTATTTAAAAATAGATAGGTATTGCGGAGAAAACATTTTTAATCAAATGGGCATCTCATCGAATTCTACTCAAATCTATATATAAAATTACGTGGAAAAGTTTCGTCCAATTTCTTTTTACATTCATAAAGCATTGAAATACGATGATGACAGAAAAATAAACGAAATAAAAATCAATGATAAATCGTAATGTATCTTTTTTAACGATTTTTTTATAAAAATCGATTATAGTGCATTATTTTGGCACAAACTCGAAAATGGCTGGACAGATTTCAATTCCTTTCGTGTTCATCTCAATGCTGGGATTAATATTTAAATTAAAAACTAATAAAATTTTTTTTATTAATTTCATTTAATTTATCCAGCTATCCGGCTAATCTGTGATATTTATTTAAATATCATAAATTAGCTGTATCTTTTGCACTTCTCATTGAAATCCCTGTTTCAAGAATATTCACAAAAAATCGTGTATACTTTCTACAACTTCCAAATAGTTACAAAGTTCTACACCATTAACCGGAAATTGACCTCGCGCAATGACTCCCGAACCCCTTAAAAATATATAATTTCAAATCTTTTATGCAATTTCTTTTCGTCAGTACCAACTGAAATCTCTTAGTAAAACCAATAAAACGTCTTACTAGTTCTTTAACTCGGTCTGGCCCTTATCGAAGACAAAGAGGAGAGAGAGAGAGAGAGAGAGAGAGAATGATGCAAGGGTATCAGGGAAGTAGAAAAGGTCGCTATTTATCAGACGAATTCTTTACTGGAGATTGCTCGAAAGATTGAATGAAGAAAATGGAGTTTTCCTTTTCCTCTTTTCACTTCTCTCTCTCCCTTTTTATATCGCTTCCCCAACCAGCCCTTCGATTCCCGGTGAGGTCTAATCGGCTTCTTCTCCCTGAAGAGCATCAATGCCAAGCCGATCAATGCCAGGCTGTTCGTCAATTAGCCACAAGGCGTGTACCAATGAAAGTCTAAGCCGAGAGAGTTGGACGTTCCTCGATGAAACGAAAGGCAATTTCGATATACAGGGTGTCCCAGCTAAGAATTGTCATCCTTGAAATGTGAGGTAGGGGGTGAAATTCTAAGACGATTGATATAAGCATGTATGGGTCCCGGATCAACCCCTGAATTATTATTAATTTTTTACGGTAGCCAATGAGAC
>JAPYZJ010009153.1:0-7500 GCA_030522765.1 Ophioninae sp. B BG-2022a
ACCATCGATTTTTGCCAATTTTTCCATACATACCCCTTTGCCTCTTTTTTTGCCATTTTTCAAGTGAACTTTCCGGGAAAACTATCAGAGATATCGATACGATTCCAACGCCATTATTTAAGTCAGGCAAAAAACTTTTCCAAACACACCAAATAAATCTCCATCGCACAAATGATGCCGACTCTACGACCTTTTGAAATATCGTGGTTTCTGAGATTCTGGAAAAGTCGCCTGGGAAGACGAAAAAATTTGTTTTCCATTTTTAAACTCTCAAAAGGTTCTATTCAATCGGAAATTTTCCACTGATTACGAATATGCCCGATTTTTTTGCCGAAAGTGCAAAATTAGACTGGGAAAATGCGAAAAACATTTATAGAACATTTTTTCTACATTTTTCCCTAGAAATGGAGAGTTCAATGCGAACCAAATTACGGATTTATCTTCAACATATAAACATACACGCTTGCATCAATCGACTCAGAATTTCACCTCCAACTCCCCATTTCACGGATGACATTCCGTCGTGGGACACCCTGTGTGTGTGTGTGTGTGTGTGTGTGTGTGTGTGTGTGTGTGTGTATATATATATATGTGTGTGTATGTATGTAAAGCGATAAAATTCGACGAGCATCCAAACATAGTTTTGCTTCTCGAGATTCCAAGACCGGTGTGTGTATATGTGTGTGCACGCTCGGTAATTACGGATAATTACGTCCTCGATATACCTGAAAACATGAACCGTTGCGGGTCTTCGCGATTCCAGTATACGAAGCGTTTCGCTCGGTTCGGGCGACCACTTCCCCCCCTCCCTCTAGCAGCTCTTCTCTCGCCGATACGCCATTAGCTGGTGCTTAAAGGATCTCTGGTGCAGGAAACTTGGTCTCGTTTGTTTGCTCGTCATTGTCGCTTCGCTGATCCGCTAATCTGTGCGATGAGAAAAATGCAGATGCGTTCAAGCACGTACCTACGTTGGTAATACGAGGTTTGGCCGCGGAATCGCGATCGAAAAAAGTGAACTTTGAAGAACAGTAGATGGGTGCTATTTTCTTGGACTCGCGAAGAAGAGAGCGACGAAAATTTGACCGGAAATGCGTTTGGGCGAAAATCGATTCGCGGAAACCCAAACGAACCCAAACGGGAAAACTCATCAATCGAATAGCTAAAAAAACAGCCAGAAGAAACGCCGCGGCTCATCTAGGATTCGAGACAGACTCGAGAAACGTCAAAATCCATACGGATAAATTCGCGGACTGGTTGAGTTGCACCGAAACGAATCGAGGTCTCGTGTACAATCATATACATTATATATATATATATGCACACACACCGGAGCTCCTTCGTTAGGCAATTTTTGGTTCGGCCAAGAAAGAGGAAAGCCGGGGAGGGAAAGGAGCGAAGCCCTTTTACGGTTAGTTAAACACGACGCCTTTTTCCAATCAGAGGAAAAATCCAGCGCGCGCTCTCTTCTACGGTTCGAACTTTGACGACTCTTCAAATGTTGTGCGCGCACACACATCCGTGAATAGACCTATACCTATGCTTGTATTTGAAGTTGCAGTTGTACCACCATAATTCCATCCTTAATGGATTTTTTTTAGATCAATATTATAAGTAATGCAACTTTATTCATTTTTGTGACAAAAAGTTTATTATTATTATTATTCGTACTAAATGTTGAATTCCATTTCGAAGATTTAATACAATTTTATAAATAAATACAATATAGATTCAATATAAATTATAAATATTAGAAAATAATACAGAAAAAATGTATTATTAATAATACATTGTTAGTAGTATTTTGTTCCTTACGTCTTGCTTTAGCTGTGACAAGACTTATATATTGTTGTTATTATTGAATGTTTTACAAAACACCAAAGACTTTCTATCGATCGACGATTCGTTATACCTATCGAAAAATCTTTGAGCTTTTGCATAGTGACCTCCGGGGTTGAAAAACGCGCGAAAGAACATTTAAAAGAAGAGAGAAACGAATCCTCGCTGGATCCCAGCGATGAGACGCGGGCAGTTGAAAGTCGCGAGATAACAGATAAGAGGAGTGACAGAGCTCGGGGTGTCAGAGAGAAATGGGGGAATACGAGATGGACTCGAGAGGTCTGCGGAACGCGTACGTGTGCAAATAGTTGCACATATGCGAGGCATAGACGACCCCCGCCCGCGTACGTTCGCTGTATATCTGCAAGGGAAAATAGTGGGGACGTTCCGGGCGCCTGTCGTACACTCCGAAGCTCTTCGAATTCCTGAGGCGTGTCGGATCGCGAGTTAAACGCATTCTCTTCCTGTACCATTATGTTATTGCGCGATTCCGCGGGTTATGCGTCCAACTATTCGCACACCGATCCGAACACGCAACCGTAAACGTACGGAGATGAATATTAGGAAAGGTTGAGAAGAAAATTGACATTTTTTTCAGAGACCCCCGTTCAGGAGTGCGATGAGGCGAAACGAAACGCCTTGCGGAACGTGAGCCCTTTATTTCTATACATATATAAGTGATGTCGCGATTTTTGTAATCGGCGAACCAATTACCGCGCTCCTCTAGTTTATCGGCTGTTCTTTTACGGCTTTTTCAATAATTTTTTACAGCCGAACCATCGAAATAATCCATGTCATTGTTTTTGCATAACCTTTATTAACATTTAAATAAGCGTCACACATTTTTTCAAGTCGAAATGCATAATAGAATAAAAGTTACAGCGGCCGACAGGAAGACGTCAAGTAACAGAGATGCTTGACGGTGACCAAGATTGCTGCTCTTCTCGTTATCTGAAATTAAAAAAAGCAAACGGCGTTTTATTCTTCATATTTAAGAGTTGCGATTGAACCAGAGTGAATTCTAAATGACAAAAATTGACTTTTTTTATACACTTTTGAAAATGACATTCTATTCTTTGCTCAACCCAATGCTAATTCAATCGCTGGCTTATAACATTAAAGATGCTGTAGAAATTTCAACAAGATCGGTGCAGTATTTTTATAAATATTGTGCTCACCGTCTCGAGAAAAACGCGTTTGAAAGTTGGCGCGTGTGATTTTCACTAACCGTATACCGCTCCGTTCCAGGGCCGTAACTCGTGAACCACTTCGAATATTGAAAAATCCTTTGGCACGCATTGTCTACGCGTGTTGTAGATGTGATTTATGAGAAAAAAAAAAGGCTTTTTTCGAACCGAGAAACTAGAGGACCGCCTTAAGTGGAATCGTCTTGAATCGAAACGATCTTTCTTGCTCGTTGATCTGTTTTTGTTTTCTTCATTTCAATTGTAATCCAAAACGGGTTTTTTCACCATCGATGTCACCGTCGTCATCGGGATCATCGTCATCATCATCGTCATCGTCACGTGTACGGTTCATCGATGTTTTTATTCATACGTAAAAATCATAGCGTCTAGTCTGTAAGAACGCGAAGCAAATATACCGACCGGAGGCGTTCGTGACGAGAGTCATCAGTAGGCATACTTGACTGATACTTTCTTGAATACCTTACCGTTCCGTTGCAATTCAGAGGGCGTCGTACCTCACCGATGAATTCGAGTCTTTGGCGCTTCAATGATCAAGTATATAAGGTAGACCGAGGCGAATCGGATCAAAATAAGAAATCGGTCGATTATTCAAATTTCGCATTCATATATAACGCACTTAATCGGCGCACCTCGCGGTGTGTATATTCGTGCTCAGGGGATCAAATTACATCAAAATAGACCATTCAAAAAAATATTAAAAATCCAAAATATTTTTGGATTCTATGGCCAATAGAGTTTTTTCACTATATCATCGATAACTTTTTTTCCTCTAGGATCTGGCACTCCGCTCTGTGCTCAATCTCTTCGTTATGATTTTCTCTTCAAAATGCTTTTTTAATCATTAAAATCCGATGATTTTTCGATTTTTGGCAGAATTTCAAAGTTCGACCGTCGATTTTTGCCAATTTTTCCATACATACCCCTTTGCCTCTTTTTTTGCCACTATTCAAGTGAACTTTCCGGAAAAACTATGAGGGATATCGATACGATTCCAACGCCATTATTTAAATCGGACAAAAACCTTTTCCAAACACACTAAATAAATCTCAATCGCACAAATGAAGCCTACTCTACGACCTTTCGAAATATCGTGATTTCTGAGATTCTGGAAAAGTGACCAGGAAAGACGAAAAAATTTGTTTTCCATTTTTAAACTCTCAAAAGGTTCTATTTAATCGGAAATTTTCCACTGATTACGAATACGTCCGATTTTTTTGCCGAAAGTGCAACATTAGACTGGGAAAATGAGAAAAAACCTATTCTATAATATTTTTTCGACATTTTTCCCTATAAATGGAGAGTTTAAGCCGAATAAAATTGTGGATTTGTCTACAAGGTATAAAAATACATCGTCATGGAGCTGCGATATGATACTAAACGTCTAAATATAACGATTAATTCGAGCCTAAGCCCGCTGAAGGGGCGCGGCTGATCGGCTGCCTTTAAAAATTAATAATAATTCAGGGGTTGATCCGGGAACCACACATGCTTGTATCAATCGACTGAGAATTTCGCGCCCAACTCCCCATTTCACGGATGACATTTTTACGTGGAACACCCTGTACATGTATGTATTGAAAGCGATAATTCGCTCGTTCGGTCAGGCAGCGTTGTCACCGCGTCAGAGAAGCCGCACCGTGTGACACGGGACGTTGATTTAGGTGGCCACGATTTCCTACTATGTTACCTGTCTTGTGCTTTGCGCTTCTGTTCTCTCCTGGTACACGTATAAAGTAACCTCCGGAGAGAAGCACATGCAACTGTAAAGTCATGAGAGCAAGGCGGAAGAAGAAGAAGCGAGAGAGAGAGAGAGAGAGAGAGAGAGAGAGAGAGAGAGAGAGAGGGAATGGAACAACCGAAGAAAAGAATGAAAGAGAATGGAGAGAGAAAACGAGATGAGGAATAGTTAGGTGCATCGTTGATGCCTCCTGGCGTCGGAGCTTCGTGGAGAGTGAAAAGAGAGGGCGCCGGGAGCGCCACACAAGTCTTCACTAATGACACCAGGAGGAATGTCGTCTCTGGGAGTTGGACCCTCCGTAACACGCGGGAACACCTGAGAACGGGTATACAGTCGAAATCGTTTATAACGACACTGGGTGATTGTTGCTGCTTACCCCAATAGCTGTTACAACTGGCCCCAACAGCTGGGTACGTTCTGACGGATCGCGCGTTCTTCACGAAAACGTTAATTGCCCAATAATCACCAATAATTTTATTTTTATTTTTTATTCATTTTAATGGAAGAAGAGTTAAACTACAAATCTATGGTTGAACAGTGGTAATTAAGCCGATAGGTACATCTCAAGTTGTATCAGTTCTTCGGAAAATTGTTACAACGAGCCTCCCCCCTATTGACAAAAAGATACAGCTGATAGGGACATCGCGGAGATCGAGATATTGATATTTTCAACGACCTGGCTGGTTGCTTCAACGTCGTTACAAGCGGCTTCGACTGTAGGCAAAAATCCCACCGACCTGTGGACAACTCCCATAATCTCGACACCTGGAGACCCGATGAACGTCAATCAACCAAGAGGAAGTGCGCAAGCCCGGTAGCCCGGCCAGTCATTTGTTAGCCCCTCGCGAAAAAAGGATGGAAAAGAAAGTGCGCAAAAACGTCGAATCAAAGTGTGACGATGGCCAAGCGTTGCTACCATTTTTCGCGCGTATACGTCTCTTACCTCGAAGATACGAGGCTCTGGCATGAGAGGCCACAACTGGCGAACGCTGGGACAACCGGCCAACGGGAGAGAGAAACTTCACCAAGGTGCAATTAGCGATACGAGCCTTCGGACACTACGGAACAGCGCTCTCATGGTCAACGCTGCAATTAAAATCCCTCGACGCCGCGTCTCTTAAATGCACGTCTAGCCCCCTCCATTCCCCTCTTGCTCCTCTTCTTCTTCCTTCACCTTTCTTTTTTTCTTTCTTCGTCATTTTCCACGAGGATATTACCGAAGGAGCTTGCGTACTCTCTATTATTTCGCTCGAGAGATTCATCCCTACGTGTCTCCTTACTCGCACGGTAGGCTGGATTTATCATCCACCTTGTCGTTTGATGATGCGCTTGTTGCCTAGTCATCGTTCATTCCCCCTGTAATTGCGGTTTAGCTCTTTCCCCAACCCCGATTATCCTTACGCCTTTTATCAGCTTCTGCTTCGACGTGGTGTCAGATCTTGCTTCGATCATCCGGTGGATTTTCAATTTGCCAATTTTCTCACTAAAAATTCTCATTTTCGTTGACCGGTTTCAACTGTTGAAACTGTTTCTTGAAAAGGGTCATTTCGAAGATCATTTGGATCAAACCTATCAGCCGGTCCAAACTGAGTACTCGAGTAGTGGTTAAATGATTTTTTCATCAACTTTTGAGGGTCTGTCTAGGTTACGTTTAACCCTTCGAGTGCACACTTCCGCCGTCAATCTACAAGTTCGTACCGAGTCAATCTGACCCATGACGTTTTTCATGGGTTGATGTATTTCGGTAAATATGCCTTTTTTAGTTTATTTCGTAGAGACGTTTTTTTTCGTAGTGAACGATCCATACTTTATGGGCCTGGATTAATTTTTCGTCAAAAATGGTAATGCGAAAATATTCGCTGAAAGTGGAAAATGCGTTGAAAAGTACGTAGGTACACAAAAAAACGGTACGAATGAGAACGACCCGGTATGCACTCGAAGGGTCTGTAGCAGAGCGAAGGTTTAGCCCCTTTCAACGCGACATCGAAACTTGGTAATCCCAAGATGACTCTTGTTCTTTTTTTTTTTTTTTTTTTTTTTTTTTTTTTTTTTTTTTCTTTTTCTCTTTTTCCTCCAGCAACGTTTTTTCTCCGTCCTCCGTTCTCTTCGTTCCTTTTTGCGGACTCTTCCAGCGGACTCTCGACTGCGAAATGAAAGAGAATAAAAAGGGGGTAGCCGGTGAGATATTCGAAGCTGGCAAAAAACTAGTGAGAAAGAGAGGAGCCGTGGAAGAAACATTGACGAGGAAATACGCGGCGGGCAATAAGACAAGGGAGAAACGAGGACAGCAAAAGAGAGAGAGAGAGAGAGAGAGAGAGAGAGAGAGAGAGAGAGAGAGAGAGAGAGAGATAGTACCATCAGCAACAAGTGTCCCCCGTCGCGAGAGCAAAAGCATTCCTAATTATCCCCCAACCCTTTTTAGCGCCTCTCCGGGTGCCGTCGTTCTAGCCTCTTTCTTTTGCCAAGTCTTCACACTTGGTTCTTTCGCGTAATAGGTGTACCCAGAAGCGATGGGAAGCATCTGGAGTGAGAAGGAAAGAGGAGAAGCGACAGAGGTTAAGAAGAAAGACGAAGCAAGAGAGAGAGAGAGAGAGAGAGAGAGAGAGAGAGAGAGAGAGAGAGAAGAGTACAGGAGAAGAAGCGGAGGAAAAAGGATCGAAGGGATGGAGGATACAGCGGTTGGCAACCCCCCCGAAGCGAACCTGGACAAAAAGCCTC
>JAPYZJ010009154.1:4720-23983 GCA_030522765.1 Ophioninae sp. B BG-2022a
CCATTTCTACCAATTTTCTCGACGCCTCCATTGTTCCCTTTGTAGGTATAGTTATCTCGGTCCTTTTCTTCTCTTCTTTCTCTTTTTGCTACCCCCACCCCTCGTGGAATTCTCGATCCCCTTCTTGCGGTCTCGCACCCCCGTTTGACGGAAAAAAAAAATTTTGCCGCGAGAAAGAGAGGACGCTAAAGGGCAAAAGGGAACTTCCAACATCAGCTCCTTCTGCGCTTGCTCCAGATTTATCGTTCGCACGAGCCGAATACCAGCCCTTCTATCTACCTATTATTTTCTCTCTCTCTCTCTCTCTCTCTCTCTCTCTCTCTCTCTTTCTCTTTTTCTCTCTCTCTCTTTCTTTCTCTTTCTCTCTCTTTCTCTTTCTCCCTTCACTATCAAGCTTACTCGAAAACCTACAACGTACCGTCAATCCTTACACCAGATGGCGACACTCCCGAAAAGCCACATTGCTGCCATGCGGAACGGAGAGAAACAGGACCGAAGAGGGTGAAAGATTGGGGATAAAAGATTCGAGTGTGGACGTCAACTCTGATTTTACCGACCGAATTATATTTCGATGATAACGATATTTGTCGAAATTTAACAGAGTAGAAATTGGCATTCGATCGTAATCTGAAATTCAATTTAGTTAGAATCGTAATGAAAAATTTGTAAAATTTTTGATTTCTTAAAACGACTGTTTTATATATTTTTAATATTGTCTCATTTAGGGTAAACCCAAACGAGTCTTCGATCGATGATTTTTTTTTGTTCATGAAGATCCTGATTCGTGAACAAAAAAAATTCATCGATCGAGGACTCGTTTGGTTTTGCTGTAAATGAGACAATATTTTAAAAAATTATAATAAAACAGTCGTTTTGAGAAATCAAAAATTTTACAAATTTTTCATTATGATTCTAACTAAATTGAACTTCAGTTGTCTACTTTTATATTTTTCTACAATTCTTTTGAAGAATTGATTATTTAATATAATTATTATTCGGCTTGATTTATTATCATTTTTGCCTTTACTTGTCAAGTTTTTAACCCCTTAAGTTTCATTCGTAAAAATGTATGACTTTTTTCGATTATTGTTATTACGATTATTCAGCATTTTGAAACCAGGGCACTAATGAGGTTGAAACGATATTAACGCAGATTCGATTTCGATCGGATCAACGATAATTCGATTACCGCGAAGAAAATTAAGCATTGACTGAATATGCAATCGACCTGAATTCCGTGAAAATATTTCTTTCTGTATATGTAATTTTATTTCCCTGATTCAAGAAGTTTGATACGCAATTGATTCAAGAAATTTGTTGAGAAATTGATTCACGAAATTTGGTGAACAAATTTGTTCAAGAAATTCAATGAGAAATTGGTTCAAGAAATTCGATGAGAAATTAATTCGAGAAATTTGATGATTTTATGAGCGGTTCGTCTGTTAATTTTTTATTGTCTGGTGAAATTTGGTGAAATTCGGAAAAGCCGTTTACGAAATCGGTCGTTATTTAAAAAAACGTTACAAAAACATTTCGATAATGATAAAAAATTTAAAAAACGTTAAAAAATTTCGATAACGGTGGACAAATAAATAGTTGACAAATGAAGGAAAAAAACAATTGGTTGCGAATTTCAAAGATGCGAATTTTATCGTAGTGGGTACACATTTGTTTATGTTGATTTAATTGGACGAGCTAATCGACGACCATCTTGCAATTAAGGGACAAAATGCATGTTTAATATGTATATATGTACATATATATATATATATAAATATAGGTGGAGAGGAAGACGATGCGTGTTTGAAATCCCACTTCTCCTCGTCGCATTCCGTGCACGTAAGCTATGGAAGTGCATTCTCAATTAGAGAGGATAGGTGAGAAAATTAATTATCCTACGTACGCCGGATCGCTCATACGGTATTCGTGTAAATAAATATGTGCATACACACGCCCCCACGAATAATTCAATCGACCTACTGGGTTTTTTAAAAACGATCATGAAAATTAAAAAAAAAATAAGAAAAATTAATATAATAAAAAGAATTTAAAAAAAATAGAATATATAATATAATATAATATAATATAAAAGGAATACAATCAAAAGAATAAGAAAAAAATATGATATAATATAATAGAATATAAAAAGAATATAATATAAAAAAAGAATTTAATAAAAAGAATTTTAAAAAAATATCTGACGGTAAAAATATCCATTTCAACCCAAAAAAACAAACCCAAACATTAGGTCTGCTAAAAAAAGTTAAACGATCATTTGTTCAAAGAAAAGGCTGTAAAAAATAATTTTAACGTTTTTCGAAGCTCAAAAACGTGCAAACGACAATAATTGAAAAAAAATTCCCATTATGGAATAAATCGAGAATAGGATCGATCGAAACGATTAATTGATTGAGAAAGATGTATTCATTTGTAAGGCCCTGGTAGTCACATAGATACGGGTAAACGTGATTATTCGTGTGGTTGCATCAGCAAAGAAAATTCTCGGTGATTATTTTGTCATGAAATATAAATTGAGTCGATGGATCGTTACCAAAATATTTAGCGAATGCTCGTGAAATGAATAAACGATTGACCCGACGTATTTATCAAATTTGCACGACGATGTACATAAAGTGGCGTTCGATGCAATTCTATAAGAGCCTCGAGTCTCGTCGTTCGCCTATGCAATATTTATATTCACGGGGGATGATTCAGTGATGAAAAACGTCTGGTGAATCGCTCGTAATGTCTTCACAGAGTCCGTAACCCCTTAATTTTTTTTCTCCAAAGAAAAAAAAAAAATAAAAAAAAAAGAAGGGAGAAAGAAGCTTCAAACACTAGCAGGTATTATCTCGTGTATGCATTTGCGCACAAACGCGTGTGTGGCGGACAATAATAATTCACGTGGGGCGCGAGGCTAATTGAATGCTACCACGGTAGTTTCAAAGCTTAGCCATAGCCGGGCCCAACTCTCTCTCGCTCTTTCTTTCTCTCTCTTCCTGTTTCTCTCGCTCTTTTTCTGTCTCTCTCTCTTTCTCTTTTTCGTTCTCTCTCTTTTTTCTGTCTCTCTCTCTACCTCGATTTTTTTTTGCTATTTTCTGTATTATTTTGATATTGTTTTATTTATATTAATACCTTAATTTGCTTGTATAACTTTATTTTACTTTTATTTTTATTACGCTTTTGCAATGTCTTCGATTAGGTTTTCTGGTTATATTATTATTTATCTTATGGTTATATTTTCATGCTTATATTATTATGTATTTTATTATGTATCTTAAATTTCTTTAAATAGGTTTCTCTGGTTATATTATATTATACTCGTATTCTGTACTTCTTTTTTGCCCGAATAGTTTTAACTAGGGCATATTAAATTTTATCAAGCATTCCCTCTTTCTCTTTCTCGTTCTCTCTCTTCTTTTCTGTCTCTCTCTCTCTCTAGGCCTGCCTCCGGGCGCGTCTGATTGACTGCTTAAAAAAATTAATAACAATTCAGGGCTTGATCCGGGACCCAAACATGCTTATATCAATCGTCTTAGAATTTCAACCCCTACCCCCCCATTTCAGGGATAACATTCTTAGCTGGGACACCCTGTATATAAATATTAAATACACGATAAAACGTAAAGAAAAAAATTGAAAGAATTCACCGACGATATAATCTAAAAAAGTAATTTTGAAAAACCGAGTTTTTTTTTTTGAGCGGATCGCAATCGAATTTTTCGAGTTTTTGTGTAGAAAATCGCAGTCTAAAAAAGCCCATATTCGAAAAGACACAAATTTGTTCAAGAAATTCAATGAGAAATTGGTTCAAGAAATTCGATGAGAAATTAAATATTAAATGCACGATAAAACGTAAAGAAAAATATTGAAAGAATTCACCGACGATATGATCTAAAAAAGTAATTTTGAAAAATCGAGTTTTTTTTTTTTGAGCGGATCGCAATCGAATTTTTCGAGTTTTTGTGTAGAAAATCGCAGTCTAAAAAAGCCCATATTCGAAAAGACACAGACAGGTGGAATCCCATGAACATTTATACCCACCCGGGAATGAGATTTGGTGCGGAGGAAGGAAAGAGGAAGGGCGGGAGGGGGAGGTCCGGGAGAGCGAAAAGTTGGTGCGGAGGCCCTGCGGATACTCGAGTGCTCGCGAGGAGGCCGTAGGACAATAATTAAACAGGCGGTTAGTTTACGTCGACCTCCCGTGGTTTTTCGTGGCCTCTCGCCACCAGAAAAAACGAAGGACACACGCACGTGAGCGGGGACCGACGTGCATGAAAATTCGCGGTTGTATTAGTTGCTTCGAGTGCGCGAAGCAACCACCACTTTTCGTGGGACTCACGCGGGCCTCGTTCTCGTGAGATGCATAAATATCGTTCGCGTAGCGCCCCCCCGTAGGTGTAGCCCGAGAGTGAGGGGTCACACCTTCTTATAATTATTAATGCGACAAATGACCGAGCCTCGCTTGTATACCAAAAACCAGCTTGTGTAGCGCAGAAAAGAGAAAAATACAAATAAAAAAACGAAAATAAACAAAAAAGTCAAAAAAAATGTCAGTAGGAGCTCACTGACTCTTCGTTAAGGTAGTACTAGCTGATTGATTAGTCAAAGGTATATCTATACTTTTTTCACTATGAAAATAAAAAAAATACAATTTAATACTAGAAACAGAAAATAAACGAAAATAGAAGAAAGAAATACAAAAATTACAAAATAGAAAAATACAAGTACAAAAGTTTCAAAATACATTTAAGAATAACAATCATAATAATAATTAAGCATAATAATATTCAGCATAAAGAAATAATTATTTGAGAAGTGTTGGTAATTAACGTGTTCAATTATTATTATCAAAAATAAAGTGGGTATTCGTTGATTGGTTAGTAAAAGGTTTATCTATAATTTTTTGAGTCTGAAAATAGAAAAATACAGTTTAATACTAGAAAAAGAAAAATAGAAAAATACAAGTTCAAAAGTTTTAAAATACATTTAAGCATAATCATATTCATTATAAAAAAAAATTAGTTAAGAAGTGTTGGTAATTAACGTGTGCAATTATTATTATCAAAAATAAAGTGGGTACTCGTTGATTGATTAGCCGACGGTTTATCTATAATTTTTTGAGTCTGAAAATAGAAAAATACATTTTAATACTAGAGAAAGAAAAATAGAAAAATACATATACAAAAATTACAAAATACGTTTAAGCATAATAATATTCATTATAAGAAAATCATTATTTGAGAAGTGTTTGTAATTAACGTGTTCAATTATTATTATCAAAAATAAAGTGGGTACTCTTTTATTGATTAGGCGACGGTTTATCTATAATTTTTTGAGTCTGAAAATAGAAAAATACACCTTAATACAAGAAAAAGAAAAATAGAAAAAAACAAATACTAAAGTTACAAAAATAGAAAAATACAAATACAAAACTTACAAAAATAGAAAAATACAAATACAAAAATTACAAAATACAAAAATACAAATACAAAAATTACAAAATACAAAAATACAAATACAAAAATTACAAAATACAAAAATACAAATACAAAAATTACAAAATACATTTAAGCATAATAATATTCATCATAAAAAATCTCGTATTTCCTCGGTAAGTTTTGCTGAATTTTCGCGGACGTTATTCCGAATTCCTATATTACAGAATACAAAAAAAATGAATTTTGTTTATAACGATGAAGTTCATGCACGTACTGCCTTAACTCCATTTCGGATTGCGATATAGCAATCCTGTGTACGAGAGCCGAACCGTAATAAACCATGGGCGGCAGCGCGATAGTTCAACTTATCCGTCGAGCTTGCAGAATTTTGCCTCGTCTTGTAACGCAAAAGCTAATTATAAGAAGGATTATAGAATTTTCTCTACCTCGCTGCTTTTTTTTTTCTTTTTTTTTCTTCTGTTTTTTTTTTTTGTTTCGACCATAAATAAATCCTTGAGGCTCGCGTTATCGACGTCACTAATATATCACGACGAGTTATAACCTGATAATAATTACACACACGTACAAGATGCGCTGCCGATTAAACGGACGAATCATTCCATTTCCCATGGAAATTTTTGAAAACTTCCTTTTTCAATTTTGCAATAAACCTCGGAGATCGAAAAAACGAAGTTTCGTCGTAATTACAAAAATTGCGAATGGAAGAGAAAAACGTTGACTTTGGAGCCAAAATAAACGATTTTTTAATTTTCGTATCAAAAAGTGAAAAAAGATATCTAAAAAATTATCGCTAGTCGCCAAAAATCCTTTTAGTGGTTTTCGTAAAAGGCTAAAATGAAAGACTATGAAAAATTTCACTTTGCTCAAAAGTAATTAGGGGAGGGGGGAGGAGGAAAATAAAAATAATAAAAATAATAAAAATTAAAAAATAAAATAAAAATAAAATAAAATAATTCGTATTTGAACAGAAAAAATACAAATTATTTTTTCAAACAGGAAAACCGTAAATTGTGTTGAAATATGAAACAGCCTGTACATAAGAGGACTCTCGATCATTCGGTTCGTGCGCTGTCGCAGCTTCGCAGCTTGGCAACACCAACATTGAGGGAGGATTTTGATATTCAACGCTCGATTGATTTGTGATCTTCGACGACGAAGGCGTAGGCGGAGTTGAGTCCGCGATCGTAGTATTTTCCGTCTCCCTCGGGTATCCTCGTCGGTATCTCACTCACCCGTAAACCTATCGCGTAATAGATGTATCCTGAACGCCGTAAGAATTATCGTGAGATAAAAAATGGATAGAGCTGATATCATCGATGATTATCAACGATTCCGGAACACCTGCTGTCTTTGTGTCCGCTAACAAACATGATTGTTTAAAGCTTAGTGAAAATTCGATCAAAGAAACGAAAAGATTGAACAAAAAAATGATTTTTCGTTGCAAAAGATCGAAAAAAGGATTTTTCGTTGCGAAAGATCGAAAAAAAGGATTTTTCGTTGCGAAAGATCGAAAAAAAGGATTTTTCGTTACGCTCGAAAAAAACATTTTTTTCGCTACGAAAAATTGAAAAATCACAAATGTCGTTACGAAAGATGTAAAAATCATTTTTTTTCGTTACAACAGATTGAAAAAACACCTTTTTCGTTACGAAAAATTGAAAAAATACAAATGTCGTTAAGAAAGATCGAAAAATATTTTTTTTTTGTTACGAACGATAAAAAATATATTTTTTTCATTACGAAAGATCTAAGAATCATGTTTTTGTTACAAAAGATCGAAAAATCATGTTTTTCGTTACAAAAAATGGAAAAATCATGTTTTTCGTTACGACAGATGAAAAAGTAATATTTTTCACTACCAAAGATAAAAAAATCATTTTTTTCGTTATGAAACATGAAAAAATAATTTTTTTCGTTACAAAAAATCAAAAAATAATTTTTTTCGTTACGTAAAATCAAAAAATCATTTTTTCGTTACAAAAAATCAAAAAATAATTTTTTTCGTTGCGTAAAATCAAAAAATCATTTTTTCGTTACAAAAAATCAAAAAATAATTTTTTTCGTTACGTAAAATAAAAAAATAATTTTTTTTCATTACCAGAGGTCGAAAAATCATTACTTTTTTTTTTACGAAAAATCGAAAAATCATTTTTGTCGAAAGGCGAAGATTGGAAGATTCAGAAGGGCGACGGCGGATGGAGGGGTCGAAGAGAAAACAGTGAAGACTCGACAGGCACTTTGGTGGATACGTATCCAAGCGAGAGGAAAAATCTGCGGGGGGTAAGAGAACGCGCGCCAGGTTACGGGGACTGATATGGGGCCCTCGCATCTTTTATGTATACAAATGCCGAGTGGTTGCGGGGGAACGTTTCGTATAATGCTCCGAAGAGGCAAAGATCAGGAGGATCGTCCAGGAGAAGAGAAAAGGACAGAGGAGGATCCGAAGGAATATCAGAGAGTGAAAGAGAGAAAGAGAGGGCCCGTTGTGAATGATTTTCTCGAAGAATGTGTGAGAGGCCTTTGGTCTCTCTCTTTCTCTCTCTTTTTCTCTCTTTCTCTCTTGAAGTGCACACACCGACCATTAACCCACCTCACGTCATTAAATCATCGTTGCTGTCATCGTCTTCGTTATCCGGAGCCTCCGAGGAATCTCGCTCCTTTTTTTTTCGTGTATGCACACACGGTATCCATTTGTATCGTAATCATTTCTCGTGAGCATAACAGTCCGCTTATGGGTATTCGTAGCATTAACAAATGAACGTATGTCCAACGCGGAGGCCCTTGGACCCAAAAAAAAGCAATATCGACCACGTTCAGGAATAAAAATCATTTTTATAATCCTCGGATCAATCGGATTTTAGAAACGACGAGGATGGTCAGATTTCTACCAAACTTTCGTAATTACGAAGCTTGAACTTATTTGCCGAATAATTATTTGGTAAATAAATTAAAAAAAATTGCTTATTCGTTGAAACTTCGAATCCGAGAGATTTCTAAATCGAGGAATAAAATTTGTCATCAAGAATCCTTGATGACAAATCCTCAAAAAAATGAATGAAAATGAATCCTCATTTTTTGATACTCGAAAAAAAGCTATACCGGCCACGTTGAGGAATAAAAATCATTTTTACACTTTTCGGATCAATCGAATTTGAGAAATTACGAGGATGGTCCGATTTCTACCAAACTTTCGTAATTACGAAGCTCGAACTCAAAAATAAGTATTTATTTCATATTATTATTATTCTTATTTTATTATCGCAATTTCGTACGATATTCGTACGTATATATCGTATAATAATCATAATATTATTATCGTATTTTCGTATTATTATAAAGTATTATTTAAAAAATAACAATTATTTCGTAAACAAATAACAAAAAATCGCTGATTCGTCCAAACTTCGAATCCGAGAGATACCTAACTCGAAGAATAAAATTTGTCATCAAGGGCAAGTAAAAAAAAAATAACAAAAAATGTAAAAAAAAAAAAACAAAAAAACGACACTCGTAAAAAAGTGGTTGGCGACGAGAAAAAAGGAATAAAAAAAAATTGAACGGTGTTATGGGGCCTGGTGAATGTTTGGTAGGTGCACGACGGGTTTCTCTCGCCTCTTTCTTCGTCCATTTGGCGATGGAGAGTAAAAAAACAAAAAATAAAAAAAAAGAGAGAGAGAGAATATGATCGAAAGGAAAAAAGGGAGAGGATTCAAAAGCTTTGATGCTTCTTTTCGCGCTCAAAGCGTGTCTTCGAATCCACACAAGTTCGAACGTCCGTTTATCGATCATCTGACAATCAGAAGGACGCGATCCGGCGAATTTTCTTCGCTGGAGCACCACCGGAAACGGCCACTTTGTTCCCCATCAGGAAAACGTATAAAAGTGTGAACGTATAGGTATATAAAAAGATCGAAACGCGGCGTGGACTCCGCGGGGGGTCACGTCACTGTCCTCGGATGCTGCCGAGTGTGCTAGGCTCAGGACCGGGTTCTCTTGTACCGAGCCATCTTCTTACCCGAGACCTGCCGGTCACCGCATTCCTTCCTCTTACACGATATCCACCCAGGCACATAACCACTTTTTTTTTTTTTTTTTTTTTTTTTTTTTTTTTTTTTTTTCGATCTTATATACAAGTATACAAGTGTGTACGTAAATACAAGCGTAAAGAGTATTTCGAACCTGCTGCGTCTATGTCGTGTTGACTACCAGTGCCTCTGATGGTTTTGATGACGTCGAACGTCCTGCGCAAGCTTGACATTTCAAATAAACGATCGTTTTTTTAAATCATTTTTTTAAATCATTCTTTAGAATCATTTTTGTAAATCATTTTCTTAAATCTTTTTTTTTCGTCATTTTCTTCAATCTTTTTTTTTGTCATTTTTTAAAATCATTTTTTAATGGTTTTAATTGGTTAATGGTTTTTAATCATTTTTTTAAATCGTTTTTTTAAATCATTTTTTTAAATCATTTTTTTTCTGTTACCTAGGATGCTTGATTCGCAACCAAGATTTTGTGATAACTCTGGATATTGACGGAGTTGTAATGATAGCGAAAGGTCAGATATAGCTGTGATTTATTTTATTTTTTAATTGTTTTATGAACGATGATGGATCATAGTTTTCAAGATTTTCTATTGGATGCTTGGATTATATTTTATTTGTTTATTTTTTCATTCGAACGTAAAAAATGAGTCAAGTGATTTTTTTTTAATAATTGATTTTTTAATCACTCGAAAATCGATCGAGAGCTTGCCATTTTCGTAATTATTCGAATTCGATTCAATTCAAAACCTACGAATTTTATTTTCGTGTATTGGAGTGTTTATTTTAGATGAACCTTTCCTTAACCCAAACAAACCCAAACAACGAAATTATCAATATTTGGCGAATGAAAATAAAAATTAAATATAGAAAAACGTTAATTGATTTGGTCAACCGTTCGAGCTTCAAGACCCAAAAATTTCGAAAAAAAACCATCGATGATCAACAATTTTTCAAAAGTTAACTCAAGCCCGTAAAACTCTTCGTTGCAAATAAAATCGTCGATTTTTGTCAGAAAGGTTGTTCGTACGAATTTTCGTACAAAAAAATTTACATTCTTTCCCAACGAGTTTCAATGGGATCAAAATTTCAATAATTTTGAGAATAATAATATCCTCTAGGATTTTCGAGTTCAACTTTTACAGTGTCCCAAGTGGACATCAATTTGTCCGAAAAAGACAGCCAGATCAAATACAAATTCAAAAAAAAAAAATTCAAAAGAAGAAACAGTCCCGGCGTTCTCGAATACGAGGTATCATCGTAGTTGCCCGTCTACATGTGGGCTCGGGCTTTTATCCCACTCCAGCGAGATAAGGATCGCGTTCACTCAAGAGAAAAGAGAGGCCCTGATGCGCTCCCGCTTCTGCTGAGCTTCTTCGGCTAGCGCACTTAGGAATATCCAACCGCATGTGAGTGAACGAGATGAGAGGTTATGATGCACAGATCAAGAGAGAGGAAAAGCGAGAGAGAGAGAGAGAGAGAGAGAGAGAGAGAGAGAAAAAAAAAAGAGATGATGATGATGATACATTTATTATACCCTAGGTTACTTATAGACAAATTTACAAAATAATACTAAAAACTCAAAAATAATAATAACAGTTCAGTTATTATAAAATAATAATAATAATGGTAATAGAAAATAACAATAATAATAGAAAATGACAATAATGATAATAATAATGATAATAGAAAATAACAATAATAATAATAATAGAAAATGACAATAATAATAATAATAATAATAATAACGCCTCAATAACAAGACGAAGACGATAACAAGACGAAGTATACCGAGAGAGATTGATATTGATTGATATATTTTATTATGCCCCAGAGAACTTTCGGGTAAAGCAAGCGAACATAAAAAGAAATATTACAATGAAAAACAGATTACAATAAAAATCGGTAACGAAAAAAATTCGAATAAAATCAAATAAGTAAATGCAATCGATTATACAATAAAC
The DNA here is from genome assembly GCA_030522765.1 of Ophioninae sp. B BG-2022a. NCBI lineage: Eukaryota > Metazoa > Arthropoda > Insecta > Hymenoptera > Ichneumonidae > Ophioninae sp. B BG-2022a. The sequence continues at coordinate 16,187 of JAPYZJ010009154.1, forward strand.
AAAATGAGGGAATAAAAAAAATAAAGTGATGCAACAGAGATCGAAAAATAAACTAAAAAAATAAACTAAAAATAACAAAAAAATACAATAACCATGTATACAATAACTAAAAATACAAAACCATAACTTAACTGAAACTTCAAGTAAAATAAAGTGAGAAACGAGAATTTAATAAGAAGAGAGAGAGAGATTTTGATTTTTGATTTGATATGATTGAATATGCCCTAGTACACTTTCGGGCAAAATATTTTAACAATAGATTGAATGTTAAACAAAAATAGCGATAACATAATAATCATAAAAGTGAATAATGATAATGATGATAATAACGTTAACAATAATAATTATTATCGTTATAATAATAATAATAATAATAATAATAATATTATATATAGTATAAATATTATATATAATATAAATATATTATTAATAATATAAATATAAAAATATATTATTATATTATTATAAATAATAATAAAATAATAAAAGAGAGAGAGAGAGAGAGAGAAAGAGAGAGACCCCACTGAGAGGCTGCACCGCGGTGGGTATTCCGGGTACAACCTGCCACTCGTCAAGCCCACCCTCGTAAACGCACGATCCCTCGGTATATCTATACATCATCCTTTATCCACGATCCTGTTGAGTAGCTCCGAGACGAACGAGTTGCCTCGTGTCTCGTTGATTTCTCTGGCTCGATCAAAATTTGTGGATCCTCCATTTCTAGCCTAAAAGGCTCTCGGTGCCCACCTCCCTTCGACGTTTATTCCTCTTCGTTGTCATCTTTTGTTGCATCGTTTTGGGATGGCTACTCGCGTGTGGCTTCTCGAGCACTCATCCATGCACTTTTTTTTTATTATCTGCATATCGACGTTGGTTCTGGTTACAGAGTGTTTTCACTTTTTCTCTCTCTCTCTCTCTTTCTTAATTCGTGTTTAAGCGACTCCCGATCTGAATACGTTTCTGCCTTTCTGAGCTACTGGTTGTGTTAAAATATACCTCTTTTAAGGGGTTGGTGTAATGTGAAAATGTATTTTATTAACAAATTGATTTTACAGAAAATTTGATTTTACGAAAGAATTTATTTCCTGTGAAAATTTATTTAACTGAAAAATTAATTTTATTAAAAAATTTATTTCATGTGAAAATTTATTTTACAAAAGAATTTATTTCATGTGAAAATTTCTTTAACTGAAAAATTTATTTTACAGAAAAAAGGATTTTACAAAAGAATTTATTTCGTGTGAAAATTTATTTTATACAAGAATTTATTTCATGTGAAAATTTATTTAACTGAAAAATTTATTTTACTGAAAAAAATTATTTCACGGCGCCGATTTTTCGATATCTAATCAACGAATTGGACTCGAAGTTTGGTACATCGTATTCAATTGCATAATAGTCTAGTTTTCACTGACGTTTGTTTTTTCAATATTTTGTGTTTCATTATTAATTCGACTAAAAACAATACAGTCATTGTTGCCGTAAAGATCGGAATAATAATAATATAATTTCTATTAATAGACAATAATGCAAAGCTCAGTGAAATTTTATCCAATATTATCCATTTCGAGAATTTCTTTTTTATTTAATTTTAGATCAACTGCCAAAAATCGAGTTTACCATTGAGCTGTTCATGTTAAAACGTCCTTCACTAGATTGTCTATCAATTATTTAAAAAATTAATAATTAAAAATTAAATAATTTAAAAATTCAATAATTTTTAATGCTTTTTATCTCGAAATGAATTTGTTTAAATAGGGTTTTTTTTTCATGTCGTCATAGTTGTCTAACCCCTTAACGTGAATACGTATGTTCGAATATAAACGTGTCTGTGTGAGAGGGAGATCGGTGAAGCACCCGCGAGAATGCACGATCGTGGCTCCGATATAGAAAGGAATAAAAAGTCGCCTGATGCCTGCCTGACGTATTCTAATAGGTTCGAGAGCTTTCGCGCTGACTACTCATCTCATCTCTCGTACTCGTTCTCTCTCTGCTGTCCGCATACGCGTCTATTCGATTCGGTCCGACCGTCAGTCTGAACTACGTCTGAGCGTTACACGTCGTCGTTTTGTGATTGAGAGTTTCTTTTTCCCGATCCCCGTATCCATTTAGAAATAATTATTACAATTATTTATCAAGAATTCGAGAATTTTTCGAAGAAACGTTCGGAAAAATGTCACATTTCGTGGCGACCTGGTAGGATCAAGCTGGACATTGATTTTTCAACGAGAGAATAAAAAAAACTTTTCGTGTTTTAAATTTTCGACTTTTAGGTCGATTATTTGTACTTTTAGAAAAAACGTTTTTTACCTACTTTTAGAAAAATCGTTTTTACCTACTTTTAGAAAAATCTTTTTTTTACTTACTTTTAGGAAAATAGTTTTTTTACCTACTTTTAGAAATAACGTTTTTACTTGCTTTTATAGAAATAATTTTTTACCTACTTCTAGAAAAATAGTTTTTTACCTACTTTTAGAAATATCGTTTTTCTACCTATTTTTAGAAATACCGTTTTACCTGTTTTTAGAAAAATCGTTTATACCTGCTTTTAGAAAAATCGTCGTTTTACTTATTTTTAGAAAAAAAAACATTTATTGCCTACTTTTAGAAGAATCGTTTTTTACCTACTTTTAGAAAAATCGATTTTTTGCCTACTTCTAGAAAAATCGATTTTTTGCCTACTTCTAGAAAAATCATTCTTTCGCCTACTTCTAGAAAAATCGATTTTTTTCCTACTTCTAGAAAAATCGTTTTTTACCTACTTTTAGAAAAATCGATTTTTTGCCTACTTCTAGAACAATCATTTTTTTGCCTACTTCTAGAAAAATCGATTTTTTGCCTACTTCTAGAAAAATCCATTTTTTGCCTACTCCCAGAAAAATCGTTTTTTACCTACTTTTAGAAAAACCCAAATCCAAAAGATAATTTCTTTCAATGGTAAGGGGAGTCCTCGAAACAGCCGAATACGGAGATACGTAAAAATATGGTATTCCTCGTATATACGATACACGTTGAATCATAAGAGAGCTAACAAGACGTTTCATGGATCAGCATAGTGCCAGAGAGCGAATCTCTCTCGCGGATGTATATTCTGTTGGTGATGCTGTGCTCTCGGGAGGTCTCTCATTCCCGGAGCGGAGAAAATTTCAACTCTCTTATACGACGGGACAAGGCGCGATTCCTCTTCTCCTATCCCATTCGTGTCGAGAAGTCGAGAGAGAGAGAGAGAGAGAGAGAGAAAGAGAGAGAGAGAGAGAGAGAGAGAGAGAGAGAGAGAGAGAGAGAGAGAGAGAGAGAGAGAGAGAGAGAGAGGAGAGAAAGAGAGAGAAGGAGAGAGAAAGAGAGAAAGAGACGAGCAGAAGGAGCGGAACCAAACCAGCAGCAACATCACTACCAGCAGGCAAAAACTCTGCATACATTAATAATTTCCAGGAGCCGCACTCACTTCGAGACTCTCTCGAGAATTAATTCTCAGGTTTAACTGCCGGGTTCTTCCCGCCCGCATCTCTTATCCCTCTTCATATTTCTTTCTCTCGCTCTTTCTCGCTGACTCCCTCGCGATCGCGCCCTCTATCCGCCATTTTTCCAATTTGTACTTTTCTTCGTCCCACTTACTTTTCGACCGCGTATCATCGAAGATTTCCTGATGGAGTGCCTTTCGGAGCCTTCATTTTTGTCACACGTTGAATTCGTCAGGGAGGGTAAAAAAATTTTCGAATAAGATGGAGACACTTGATTATTATCATCGACGTCGATGGAAGTCTTTAAAAATTTTGTCAGACTCGAAATCTCGATTTTTAGCTCGACCATTTTAATTCCCACGTGCCAATTTTGATTTTTATACGCTCTGATATCGCGTCACAAAAAACGTATTTTTCTTTCGATTTATGTAAATGTCATTTGAAAATAATTTTTAATAATAATACTTTTTTTTTCCCACGTGTAAACATGATGGATGATCGACCAAGATTTTTTTTCTTTTTCGATAAAAAACTTCAACTTCTTGAAATGTTCGTATACAGAAGAGCCTCCATTTCTAGCTCCATTCTCCATTTCTACCAAGCTTCATTCACGCATCATCCACGTCGAAAAAGATTGAAAGTAGTCAAGGCGAGGATGGGGGCAGCGAGCAGTTTTGGAATTTAAAAAAAAAATCGAATGTGAGAAAAGAAGACTCAGGGAGCCATCGAGATAGACTTGACGCCGGTTCATATCTGCGTCTACAACTGGACCCACAAAACAACCGAACTCGTAAAATATACCCGTATTTTTACTTTTTGTTTACGAAAAAAAAATGTTTCTCAAAAAGAGCATGACAAAAGTTTTTCCGCATCGTTTGTTGATGTGTAAAAGAGAATGTAGAGGGGTATCAAAGTGGCGGAGAACAATGGAGGACATATCCGACGAAAATCAGAAAAGTCTGTTCTAAACTCATTTTAGGTGAAAATACATTAGCTGGTATTTATATATACACATGTACCAATCTATCTCTTTTAGAATCTTTTTTAAAGGTCAAAATCCACCTAGTAAAAAATTATATAGAATTTATCGTTTCACGCTATAAAAAATTCCTTCTACCCCTTAAAACAATTTTGAGTTTAAATACAAAATTATAGTTTTATTATATTTAAAAAAAAATTATTTTAACAATAACGAAGTAAAAAATCCCCATTTAGCAAGTGTACAAAAATCGTACTCATAATCGTTAAATTAAAAAAATAGTTTTATAAAAAATGTTTAATTTTTATGAAAAAAAAAGACACCCAAGTATGGTGGAAATGCTGCAAGGGTTTCGAAGGGTTTCGAAAAATCATTTATAAAAACAATCGATCGTAAGATGTCACGAGACGATATCGATTAATCGCTTCTTTTTTTCACGATGTTAATTAAAAATTCAAAAACGAGGAGGAAGAGGCCATCTTATCGTATAATAATCACGGAGCTCGCTCGTCAACGGCGTCGAAAGTTTTATTTTATTGCTTCGCGTCAAGACGTTTCTGTGTCTGTAGATATCAATGTATATTTACATATTCATACTCACAAGCTGCGAGGAACAAGATTAAAAGCTGAATTATGTGATACGCGCTCCTGCTGTTGGCAGATCTCACAGATCGTCGACTACCTGCTGCACGAGAATTAGGATGTTGAAAAAAAAAAAAAAACTTTGACGATAAAACGGAACGACGGTGGCTTTTTCAAAAATAATTCTAAAGACAGTTGTTCATTGTTTTTCTACAATGAAAAATCAAATTTTATTCGCTGACGTCAAACGTGACGTCACGTGGTAATGATAGTCGTGACGTCATAATTTTGAGTGTAAATCAACTCGTTAATTGTAGAACATTTCCAAATGAAATGTGCCAAAAATTTAAAAAATCAAAATGACGAAAAAAAAAATAGAACCTTAAGTGTTCCAATTAGCGAATCTTTTTCTACTCGAAAGCAAATATTCGAAGCTCTTTTTTGATTTTTTTTTCTTCGGCTAATGATTTTAATGGATTTTTAGCAAAGTACGTTTTAAGGCTTTGGAGACGATGATGATGATGATGTCGATGAAGATAGATTTTATTATGACCTAGTAAAACACTTTCATAATTAATATAATTAATAATAATAATATATTAATATTAACAAAAATATTAACAAAATAAAAATACAAAGTTTGATGAAATAAATAACAAAATAATAATTAAAAAAAAATAACCAAAAAAAACGCAAATATAACCAAGAATAACAAAAAAACACGCAATAATAAAAAAAGACCCAAGAGATAGAAAGAGAGAGAAAGAGAATGAAAAAGATATAGTCAAAGGTATATTTCGTGTCCGGTGCACGGCAGAATGGGGATTGCACGTCGAGGCTCGTACGTGCTGGGTCACCCTGGAGCGGAGGATCCGAGAGTGTGCCGCCGGGGCAATAATTCCGGCGTTATATCACCTATCGACCTAAGTATTAGGCGGCGAGCTACATAATGACGTACATCAGCGAGTCGTCCTCGTGTGTGAAATATCCAATGTGTCGATGCTCTTGTGTGTGTGTGTGTGCGTGTGTTCGGGTTCCTTGTGGATTTCGCGCCACGAATGGGATCTCGCGTCGAGAGCTCAACTGCGCGGCACGATTACACGCTATTGGGAACTAATTCGAATCAATTTACTTTGGAGGTACTGGCGCGATCCGACATTCTACTGGGAGACGGTCCTCGAACGTCTACACGGATAAATAAAATGTTTGAATTGAAAACATTAAGTCCGATAAAAAACAATTTTTTTTCTGGTGTACAAATACCTTTTTTGTCCATTGTTGTTACTTTGGATATTTGTTACTGTCCATTGTTGTTACTTTGGAAATGTTGTTACTTTGGATATTTATTTTTGTCCATTGTTGTTACTTTGGATATTTGGTACTGTCCATTGTTGTTACTTTGGATATTTGGTACTGTCCATTGTTGTTACTTTGGATATTTGGTACTGTCCATTGTTGTTACTTTCGATATTTGTTACTGTCCATTGTTATTACTTCGGATATTTATTATTGTTCACTTTGTTACTTTGGATATTTGTTACTGTCCATTGTTGTTACTTTGGATATTTGTTACTGTCCATTGTTGTCACTTTGGAAATTTGTTACTGTCCATTGTTATTATTTTCGATATTTGTTACTGTCTATTGTTGTTATTTTGGATATTTATTATTGTCCATTGCTGTTACTCTGGATATTTGTCACTGTCCATTGTTACTTACAATATTTTTAAATTAAGGTTAAAATGCGTTTCGAATTACTAGACTGGAGCCAGTTTCATGGATTTTCCGATAAAACAACAGGTGCCATTCAGAAATGCATTAGGAAATAGTGACCCTAACGTACGCTGAGAATCTCCGAGTTCTGGTCTTTTTAAAAGTCCAATTAAAAAGCGTAAGTGCAACTTTAGCGGAAAATATGGACTAAAAACATGAAAAAAGGGTGTGCTGTAACAGCTCATAGAAAGAGCCGTTAAAAATCAGCCAACGGAATAAAAATAACGAGGAGCAAAGTCGAGCAACCTAAACGTCCGGCAATTCGAAATCGCCAACTATGTATCTTCCAGTTCCGTTCGAAAAATAAAAACGTTTTTTTTTTCATTTTCGTCGAGTCGTTTGTTTTTGTATATTTTTTCTTTTTCTTTTTCGAACCAAAGTGAAAAAAAGTCACTCGTCGCGAATGCTCGACAGATTTGTAAGTTATCGTTAGGATTCCCTGAAATTCGTCCTGGCTTGTATACTCGTTCGCGATAAAAGTTGCCAAAAATATTTTCTCACTGGGACGCCGCGTGGGCGCGAAGTCGTAAATCCCACCATCGCAAAAAAAAAATAAAAAAAGAATTTAACGGCCACAATTCGCTGGGTTTTCCATTGGGCGAGAGACTTATCAGGAGCGCTCTCAACGTTTTATCTTCGAACGTTCGCCACGTATATGGTTCACGGGTTAACTAGATCCGTATTTTTTGAGATCCACCGTGTTTAATTTGTCATTGGGGTTCCCGCCGATATATATGTATATATATGTATGGATAGTGTGCAAACCGTGAAAATCAACTTTGTACACGACTTTCGTAGGGAACGTCGTCGATAAATTGAGGGGGTGAGTTTGCTGTGGTACTGGATACAAATATACGTACATATATATATACAGCCTTGGCCAAAAGTATTAGGCATCCAATATTTTTTCTATCCGGACGAAAAATCGAATTTCTCGGCGAAAAAAAATCGTAAAAATTTGTTCAAAAAACGAAACTAAAGCTAACAGTTACCTCTTCAAACA
>JAPYZJ010009155.1:0-15519 GCA_030522765.1 Ophioninae sp. B BG-2022a
GCACACCGACGAGCGGCAGTGTCCGCATGGTGGGGGTACTGCCCCTCGGGGCACTAACACACGTGCGTGTCACCCACCGACGCAGGCCCGCCTCCGGGCTCGTCTCATTGGCTGCCGTAAAAAATTAATAACAATTCAGGGGTAGATTTGGGACCCACACATGCTTATATCGATCGTCTTAGAATTTCACCCCCTACCCCCCATTTCAGGGATGACATTCTTAGCTGGGACACCCTGTATAAAATTTCACAAATTAAAAAAAAATATTCCACTTTTACACGAAATTCAAAAAAAAAAAGAAAAAAAAATCAGTGACAGCAAAAAATAATGAAAAGTAAGCAGTGAAGGGGACCAAGCGATTTAGCGATATAAACTTCCATCAAGGGTAATGCTATTGGGTCTTCGCAATGTTAACCTCATCCAGGTTTCCCTCGAGCGAACATTTCGCTGCACTCGATACAGTTGAAAAACCAAGCACCTTTTTTTTCAGTCCTGCCCCGTGCAACCCTTCGTCCCTTTGACTCCCTCTCGGGTTCTTGTGAAAGCAGCTATTGTTGGTAACGATAATGGTCCAGGAAAGGTTTTTCTCGTTGCTTGTCCGAGCGAGGACCCGATGCGAAACGAGAAGCGAAAATTCACCCTTATCACGAGTGCCACGTAATATGGAGGTTTTGGCTTGCGTACCACGAGATTGAAGAGGGATGAAAAACTGTATGTTGTTTTTTATCAGCTGCCATCCCGAACTCACCCTCCAAAGCTTTATCCGAAAACCACTTTCAACCCCATCTCAAAAACCACCCCTTAAACGGAATCTCCAAAAACATGACTAAAAACAACCCCAACTCAAAGAAATGTAACCTAAATCTCTAAAACTACCCCCATGAAGAAATGCATGCCTAGAAACACCCCAAATGCAAAAAACCTAACCTCCATCCCTGAAATTACCCCTAACCCAAACGAATCAAACATCCATTCCCAAAACCACTTTTTAACCCAAACAAACCCAAATCTACTGCTTAGAAACACCTCTAACCCCGTCCTCATAACCACCCCGAATTTCATCCCCAATACTATCCCCAATTCAAAAATTCCCCGAAACCACTTTTCAACCCAAACAAACCCAAACCTATCCTCTAAAAACGTCTCCAACTCCATCCTAAAAATCACCCAAAATTTCATCCCCAAAACCATCTCTAATCCAAAAAATCTCCAAATCCACCTTTCAACTCAAACCCAAACAAACCCAAAGCCATACCCTAAAAACGTCTCCAACCCCATCCTAAAAATCACCGAAAATTTTATCCCCAAAACCATCTCTAATCCAAAAAATCTCTAAATCCACCTTTCAACCCAAACCCAAACAAACCCAAAGCCAACCCCTAAAAACTTGTCCAACCCCATCCTAAAAACCACCCAAAATTTCATCCCCAAAACCACCCCTAAACCAAAAAATCTCCAAATCCACTTTTCAACCCAAATCCAAACCAACCCAAACCCATCCCTTAAAAACGTCTCCAACCTCCATCCTTAAAACCAGCCCAAATTTCATCCCTCAAACTACCCCTCAACCCCATCCCCTATTGGGTTGCATTTTTCACAAAATACGTGGACTCTCGTACCCATGGCTAATACGGATCACAAAAAAGGGTGGGGTGTACGTGCGGGCCTGCAGGGGGTGATGTAAACAGATATAGTGTCGGGGATGAAATGGACCGTGACTATTGGCCCGGGGTATTGTTCGAACAAAAGCAAGCCCCCGAAATTGGATAAACGTATACGCTCGTGTACAGCCCTTTTCTCTTCCTATCCACTTCCGGTGACCTTCTACTCGATTACACTCCACCAATTTCGTCCCTTCTTCACGGACTCTCCGATGGTAATGTAACGAGAACGAAATCGAAACGCACCACCTATCTTACATCCCTCCGAGATACTCCGTGAATACATATATGCCTCGTGCAATCTAAGCGCACTGCAAATATCGAGCACTCCGAATTCTTCGGTCCTGGCTTCCGACTCATTTCGTAATACAGCCCAAAAACGACCATTCATTTTGGAGGACCTTTGGATCCTTTGCATACCAACAAAAATAGGTCAATTTTTTGCCATTTAACAAATTCCTTATTACTTTTTCAATTTTTGTTTCGGTTTGTTTGGGTTCGTTGTTTTTATCGGAATTACGTTGAAACACGAAAATTTAAATCTACGTGGTTTAAGTTTGTAAAAATCGTTTTTACAAATGAACTATACAAAATACAAATTTCAATTTCATAAAAATCATATTTAAATACGAAAAATACAAAATACAAATTTTAATTTTATAAAAATCATTTCGAATATTTAAAAAATACAAAAAAATACAAAATAAAATGTTTAATTTCACTAAAACAATATTTCAAATGCAAAAAACCCAAACCAAAAATACCAATCCGATAAGAATTATACCAACGAAATAAAATTTTACAAAATTTCTTTAACAATTTCAACCCAAACAAACCCAAACATAAATTGCATAAAAAATTCCACAAACCTCCAAAAAAACCCAAACCCAAACCAATCAACCTCCACGTTACAAAAAAAAAACTACCCCTCGTTCGAGATCTTGTATTTGAATCGACCTTTCATCAGGAACAAAAAAGTGACGAAAAAGCGCCGAAACGGGAAAGAAAGGGTTCCTCGATCCAGCCTGGGATCGACGATCGAAATACGGGGTCACGTGACACGTCGCATTAGCTGTTAATCCAGTAGGGCGTATATGGAGGTTAATGCAGGGAGGATTTTATCGGCGTTACTAATAGCGAGAGAGGTGATACGTGTATACGTATATACGAAGGATTCGTTAAGCCGTATCGATTATTCCACCGGAGGAAGACCGAGAGAGAGAGAGAGAGAGGGGGGGGGGGAGAGAGATAGATATGCAAATGGTGTGTCTCCCGGTACAACCTGGAACGCGTCTAGGGTCGTGATTTATAGCTTTTGTTAAAGAGAGCAAAACGAGTAACCCCCACCCCCTCGCCCTCTTTGGCGAACCGTGGGAAAGCGAGGTTGAAGACTTCCTAAGAACGCGAAGTAAAAAAAAAAAAAAAGACACGAGACGAAGAAACGTTGAAGATAGGAAAGGAAACTCACGGGGAAATAGTACAAGAGTAAAAGTGCAGGACACCTTAAATCCTGAAGAGGTAAAAGGTGGGGGTTGAAAAATGCCGGAGGGGTCGAAGGGGGATGATTTGGGGTTAGGGGTTGAAGAGGGAAGAGGGGAGGAGAGAGAGAAGAGAAGAAAGAAATTGGTCGAAAAGATTCTCGAGAGAAGCTCTTCCTTCTGGAATCGAGTATGGACTCCATCACCCCTCGTGTTGCGGCGACCCATTTTTTTTTCTTTTTTTTTTTTCGTTTTTTTTTTTTTTTGTTCGACTGTTCTCTTCTCCAGGGAGGGACGAGCCAACTGATAAAGTGAAATAAAGTCGCCGGTGCGATAAATTTTTCGTCCCTCAACTCTCCCCACCCCCACCCCTCGCACACCTTCCTACGTTCTTCATGACTACTGTACGTCCTTGAGGACACCCCTCACTTGGGAATCCCTTTGCCCCCATGGACACCCTGATAAACCGGAAGTTTACCCGATGTACGACGAGCATGCTTGGGGAAGAGCTCGGTTATACAGGGTGACCGGTAATTCGATATGTGACTCGATAAACCTCGTTCAAAAGCTCGGTCCAATCGAATTGAGTACCATGAAACAGAGGCTGGGGAGGGGGATATTTATTAGTTTATTATTATTATTGTTATTATTATTATAAATATTGATTATTATTAATTATTATTATTTATAAGCCCTCTTTTTATTAATTAAAGTTAATTTTTATGAATAGTTAAATACTAAAGTTTATTAAATAGTTATAAAGTAGTTAATAAAAGTTAATAATGTATAAATTAATAAATAAAATGGGTTTACGATTTTTTCGACAAATTTTCGGGCAGGTGACAAAAATTAATAATTTTTTTATTTTTTATCGAAGGTTTTTTTTTGTGAATTGACGAGTGAATGGTGAGGTTTGAAAAAAAAATTAAGGTTAAGTTTGAATTTTTTTTTAAATTATTCAAGTTAAATTCAACGGTATTGGTACTGGAGTCTGGTTGAAATGTACGGTTTAATATTTACTCCATTTTTAATTACTCCAATTGAATTAACACGTTCGTTAAGTTCATCGATTTATAGCTGATTAATTATTCAGTGGAAAATTCTGAAATAATTCAGGGATTATTGTATGATCGAGAATTATCGTTTCCCAAATTTTAATGAATTTTAGCCATTTTTTGAATCTATTATTTTTTAATATATTTATTGGTTTTGTGATTATGCAAATTTCTGGTACGATTTTTCTTTCAATGTTATCATTAATTTTTCGTTTGTTGAAAAAGAATTAATTGAATATCCGGAATGGAGTTTTTTGAAAAATTGTTTTTGCTGACATGCTTAAAAATTTCGAAAGATGAGGATAATTTTTTTTTTAAATATATTCATTCGCGTTGTTAGGATTTCGATGATTTTTTGAAATATGGCTTTTCCCTTTGGTGAATTTCGAAAGGGGATGAAAAAGGGTGGGTTTGTGAGATCGCGGCCTTGGATGATCCTGGAAGCACCCCTGTAACGTAGGGGTTAAAAGGGAGGCTGTAGGGTGATAGCTTGATGAATATACGATCGGTATATTCTCTCTCACCCCTATACGCGAGTGAATTTAATTTTCAGGGAAATATCGTTCGAGCGTGGTCGTGCATTTCGAAAAGTCGAATTTCCGCTTCCCTTTGTATTTTCTCCCTCTCTGCGTTTCGCCCTCTTCCTGTATTTGTTGTTTCACCCTTTGTGAGGCTCGTTGGAATTTCCATTTTTCGAATTCAACGAGAATCCTTTCCCTAATTTTATTTTCATCATCGAAAATTATGTTTTGCAGATTTTTGGTGTTTTTCACTGAATTGGAATCCCTAGAAATGGGTTTACAAGAAAATGCTTTTTCGAGATGAATATGTTGAGAAAAAAGAATTTTCGTTTTTTGAGGAAAAAAACTTTTACCCTGGAAATTGGTTTTCTAGGGGAAAAAAATGACTTTCAAAAGAAAATGCATTTAGAGCGAAACATTTTGGTAAAAAATCATTTTCGTTTTGAATTGAATACATTTTTTTAATAAAACTGATTTTCCAGGGAAAAAAAATGATTTTCAAAAGGAAAGAAATTTTAGGTAAAACCATTATTAGGTTTTAAAAAATATTTGAAAAAAAAATTCGTTAAAAAAATAAACTTTGTCCTTAGAACTGGTTTTGCAAATAAAAAAATTCTTTTCCAACGAAAGTCATTTTGAGTTAAAAGATTTTGAAAAAAATCATTTTCGTTTTCAACGTGGCAAAAATCGTTGATATTAATTTTGAAAACCTCTGAATTTTGTCGTCGAAGTGAACGAAAAGGGTGAAACGCGATGGCTCTATTTTTTCATCCTCCCTCGGACCGCTCTTCGTTCCGGAAATTTCGCGCCATATTTCACCGCTCCCCAAATATTCGTCGCTCCTTTTTTTTTGTTCATCCTGAAAACTCGGTACACTTCCCTGGGCAGTAGATTCGTTCGGGAGTTGCGCAAGATTGATACCCCTCCGCGAGCATTTTTTATTTGTTTGTCAAAGCCAATTATTTTGTGAGGTTGTAATCGTAAGCGCGTGAGGGCTCTCGATCATTCAGTTTGAAATATTCCGTGCTCAATTTGTCTCCTTTTGCGGGCGATTGTGCGGGCTGATCGAACCGAGGGAGACCCCGATGACTTTCCTCGTGACAGATCACCACGGAATCGATTGAGTACCGTCGGGCTTCAAACATTTCGGGAAATTTTTTTTTCGAAATCAAAAGGGCCTGGGATGCCCTTTTTCGAAATCAAAAGGGCTTGGGATGCCCTTTTTCGAAATCAAAAGGGCTCGGGATGCCCTTTTTCGAAATCGAAAAGGCTTGGGATGCCCTTTTTCGAAATCGAAAGGGCTTGGGATGCCCTTTTTCAAAATCAAAAAGGCTCTGGATGCCCTTTTTTTAAATCAAAAGGGCTTTTGTCACCCTTTTCCTAGAAGCAGAGAAAAGGGCTTGAACCCTTGTCGAAAGGTACCGAAATATTCCACAATATTCCGAAAAGGGCTCCCTCATCCCTTTTTCAATTCACAAATAAAACAGCCCGAAATTCCCATTTTTTTTTTCGAAGACGGAGAAAAGGGTTTCGAACTCGCCATTAATTCTCTTTGGTGTCACCTCGGGTAGGCCATAATCCAGGGCGTAATTCACGTCAAGCTCGGTAGAAATTGGGGCAGAAAGTGTAACGAAAAAGGAGCGAGTAAACAGGGGCACTCTAGTCACCAGCGAGACAGTCTGAATAAAAACAAAAAGGAGGAAAGAAAAGAAAGTTGAGGATAAAAAAAGGCGGATTGGGGGCCGGGGGGAGAGGGGTTTGAGATTTCCGATAAAAATCGTTGAAAAGGGCCTTTTTCCGGGGTGATTTCCCTCGCGGATACGAGACTGCATAGACCGCGACGTTTGCACATCCGACGAATATACCGTTCGCCCGCGAGCGAGATCAGACATTGCGACCGGATGGAACGGAAGTTCCGGAAAATTCAGAATTGTCACGAGCGCCAGTTTTCCGCTTATCACTACCCCGATAATAATGAAAAATAACCGATTGAAAATGGTATGTCGTGGATAAATAAAAATGTTATCTAAGGGTTGAAGGGCCGAAGGGCAAAAGGGCCGAAGGGCAAAAGGGCCGAAGGGCAAAAGGGCCGAAGGGCAAAAGGGCCGAAGGGCAAAAGGGCCGAAGGGCAAAAGGGCTAAAGGGCAGAAGGGCCGAAGGGCTAAAGGGCAGAAGGGCCGAAGGGCTAAAGGGCCGAAAGGCTGAAGGGCCGAAGGGCTGAAGGGCCGAAGGGCTGAAGGGCCGAAGGGCTGAAGGGCTGAAGGGCTAAAGGGCCGAAGGGCCGATAAGCTGAAGGGCCAATGTTGGTCCACGTGATTCTCGAGTTTCATTCTTTGAAATATTCCCCCTCTACTCCCTGACGGGAATTTCAACCATAACCCATGGGTCAATGATGAACGTCGACGGATCCGGCTGATCGATTAATTATAATGGACATTCCAAGAGGGAAACGCTATACTATGAATTCTCATAAATTGCGATGAAAAATTGGGGCGTGTAAGCGATCGAAGACCATGAAGGGCGTTGGAAAGAGGCAAGCTTGGAATTCACCGGTACGTTGAGTTCGATGAAATCGTTTATCATGCAAAAGCCCTTTCCTCCCTTGTCGTCTTTTTTATATACTCTATACAGGGTGATCGGTTATTCGAAATATTCATCGAAAGGTCGTCATTCTAGTGCCCGTCTCAATCATATTGTAAACCCTATGAACTAAAGGTACAAATTTAGTTGTCACTGGATTATTAGGGTTTTACGTTTTTTAACAATTTTTCGGAATTTTTTACAAAAAATAAATACTACATAAAATAGCCTCTTCTGAAATATAAATATATTCAATTAATAATAAAAACAATACTAATTGATGAAATAAAATTAATTTACATATTAATAAAATATCATTAATAAATATTCAATAAAAAAAAATACAATTAACAAAAACAGGCCACATTAAATATTCAATTCCGATGTTTTTGTCAATAATTATTGTTCTTCAAATTTACTTATTTATGTAACATATACATTTCAGCCTAGAGTATTTTTCCTAAAATGATATTTTCGTCACCAAGTTAACAAAAAATTCCCAAAAAAATCGTAAAACCATAAAAACTCGTAAACAACTGAAATGTCACCCCTCAGTTGATGGAGTTTCATTAAAACGTCAAGAACAATAAGTACAAGTGATATCTCGAAAAAACGGTCACCCTATATACACCTGTATATTCTAGAGTATGGGGGGAGGTCACCCAACCCGTTGTCGCAGGTGGTCGAGCCAAACGTTACGATCCAAAAAAAAGAAAACGAAAAAAAAACGAAGAAAAAAATTCATGTCGAGAAGAATATAGAGGTAGACAGATAGGAAGGGGGAGTAAATAAACGACACTAGTTTCGACATATTGTATTGGATATTCGTTGATGCTTTCGCAAATCCTTCCAACAATAATCCACCGCAACTTCTGGCACTCGGAGCGTTCGAGGAGAAAATCTTGGTTTCGATTTTTCCCCTCCCCCCATCCCCTCAAACTTTTATTCGGTCGATCTCCGAGTCTTCGGCAAATATCGAGAAAGAAAAGAGTCGAAAACTCGGAAGGGTAAAGGGCTGGAGGCTCTAGGAAGTTCCTGAAGATTTCTATACCCGATTCTGGAGGCTCCAAAGTGATTCTTCCGTCAATCCACTCGGAATACAAGACTCGATGTTCGACACGCATATCGGGAGCTTTCCTTTCGAATCCGATGTCTCATGGGTGGTCTCGAAGCAGTCGAACGTTTACAGGACCCGAGGAGGCCCTGTGGCTCTTCGTGGAGGTCCTGTGGCTACTTCGAGGACTCCCCGGAGACCGTCTTCAAAATCAGCCACTCCTAGCTTCCCTCGCAATATCGACTAGCTGTAAAACGTCTCCCTTCAAATCCACCCCCCACCCCCCGACCCCTTCATCCCTCTCTGGAAAAGCTGGCTCACCCTCTCAATAGCTGGCACGGTTATACGACCACGTCATGTGTCAACAGTCCTCTGTTGACTCTTCGCCTCTTCTTTTTTTTTTTCATTGCTGATTTTATCGTCCACTTTTTTGGCCTCGGAACAATATTATTTTCGGAATAGTGGCGAGGGAGGGTTCTAGGGAGAATCTAGTAATTTTGGTGGTTGGGTGTAATCGGGTAAAAAACGAAGAAGACTCCTTTGCACATATCTGTAGAGGTTCGAAGAGGCTTCGGTCTTTTGATGATTTATAAAAATTCGAAAAATGAAATAAAAAAGCTTGAAATTTGTAGTAATGTTTTTTAGGGTATTTCAAGAGTGTATTTATTAGGCTTAACAAACCCTGAATACTTTTGGTAATAACGTTAAAAAATAAATCAATAAAAATGGCCTTTTTGGGGGTAAAAGTGAATTATTATTAATAAATAAATAAATATTAGCACATGAATTATTATTAAA
Source organism: Ophioninae sp. B BG-2022a (assembly GCA_030522765.1). Classification (NCBI taxonomy): domain Eukaryota; kingdom Metazoa; phylum Arthropoda; class Insecta; order Hymenoptera; family Ichneumonidae; species Ophioninae sp. B BG-2022a. The sequence continues at coordinate 9,148 of JAPYZJ010009155.1, forward strand.
TATAAAAAATCTCCATCAATATCCTTATTCGTTAGGTAAAAAAAATTGAAAAATACTATTTTTTTCGAGTAAAATCCAATTGCCATTAAAAAATAAAAAATTAGTATACTTCGATTATTATAAAGAACAAAAATAGAGTTAATTCCATAAAGCAAATAGCAAACCATAATCGTAATGAAAAATAAGTTAGCTGTTATTTAAAGGTTTTTTTCATCGTCTTTAATTCCCCAAAATTCTCCTCGGGGGTTGGGGGTATCGAAAAAGGGGTTGAATGAGGTAAAACCCTAAACAAACCCAAACAAAACCAAACAAACAGACCCAAACAGACAAACTCCAAACAAACAAACCCAAACAGATAAACCCCAAACAAACAGACCCAAACAGAAAAACCCAAACAAACCCAAATGGATAAACCCAAACAAACCCAAACAAAATGGGAACCGCGTACTCGAGGTATTTTCGGGGTGGGAGAGAGTCGAGGAAATATTCGTTCGAACGAGGTGAGACAAACCGGGGTTGGAGGGGTGCTCAGGTGTCCGGGGGATGATCCAATCCATCAAGATGTATACTTAAGATTGGGGCTACGTTGGTAGTAGCGTTTCCCAGGTTCGGAGGATTGACGCCGCGTCTCGATCATCGTCTCAATATTTACTTTGGATTTTGGCACACACGGGGGAGGATTCTTATCTCACTCTGGTGTGCGTGTACGTGTGTTTGTTCCTTTTTCATGCACGGGAATATCCAGAGCCAGGAATAATCCACCGACGTCGAATCTACTTACGGGAAGTTCTTCAGGGACGCACAGGAGTGCCGTGGAGTTTGGATAAAACCGTGATAAATTGTTTCTCTCGAGACACTTTTTTACCCCACAAATTTATATCGCGAAATAAGCCACCAAATTGGCTTTCAGGAGGGCACAGGGAAACTGAGCGAAAAACCCCCTAATCGTTACTCAAGAAAACGTAAACCGAAAAAAAAAAATAAATAAATATTCGGGATCAGTCAATCACCAGAATTCGAAATTCTAAGCGGTCACCCATCCGAGTACTGTCCCATCAAAGTAAACACTCTTTCGTCGAGTTTCGCTCAACGAAGGCCATTAGCTCGTATCGTTCAACCATCGATCGTGCATTCTCCCCTCCATCCTCACTCCGCAATATGTAATCGGGCGCCACGCATCTCGCCACAAAAATCAAGCTTCGCGCGCGCACCCCCGATCTCCACCCCTCGCAGACCAACTCGCTCGCTTCCGTTTGTGTGCTGCCGCACAAAGCTCGAACGATTCCGTTGCGGCTCGCTAGCCTACTCGTTAACTCGACTCGTGCAGTTAATTGACCGTTTTTTTTCTGCCTCGCTTCGCCCCCCACCCCCTCCCTCACCGACGTTCGGGTAAAAGGAAAGAATTAAAAAAATTGAAATAAAAAGCGAAGAAAAAAAAAACAGAGAATGAAACAACAACAAAAAAAAACACAAACACGTGACGAAAAAACCAAAAGTTGAATCGAAAGAAGGGAAAATATGGGGTTGGGCCGCGGGGAGAGGGAGGGGGGGTGAGAATTATCGGCAAAGTCGCGTGTTTAATTTTTCCCTTAGGGAAAGGTTATGTTTACACCACAGTTTTTTAGGTTCATAATTCCTGACTATATATATATATATATATTTAAAAATCGTGTTTTTAATAGTTTTTCACAATTTTTTCATGAAAATTTTGGGTTTTGAGCGAAATTAATGGTAGATTCGCGCTCAGGGTATCAAGTTACATCAAAATAGACTATTTAAAAAAATATTAAAAATCCAAATTTTTTTTTAATTTTAGGGCAAAAAAAGTTTTTTCACCCAATCATCGATAACTTTTTTTCCTTTGGGATTTGGCACTCCACTCTGCGCTTAATCTCTTCGCTATGATTTTCTCTTTAAAATGCTTTTTTAATAATTACAATCCGATGATTTTTCGATTTTTGGCAGAATTTCAAAGTTGGACCATCGATTTTTGCCAATTTTTCCATACATACCCCTTTGCCTCTTTTTTAGCGATTTAAGAAGCTCACGGTACGACCTTTTGAAATATCGTGATTTTCGATGTTTCGGAAAAGTGGCCCGGAAAGGCGAAAATTTTTTTTTCCGTTTTTAAACTTTTAAAAGTGTATATTTCATCGAGAATTTTCTACTGATTACTAATATACCCGAATTTTTGCCGAAAATGAAAAATTGGATTGGGAAAATGCAAAAAAGCATTTGTAGAATATTTTTTTTTATATTTTTCCCTAGAAATGGAGAGTTTAATGCAAATTAAATTGTGGATTTGTCTTCAAGGTATAAAAATATATCGTCCTGGATCTGCGATATGACGCCGAACGTCTAAAAATTAACAACAATTAAGGGGTTGATCCGGGAACCATACATGCTTGTATCAATCGTCTCAGAATTTCAAGTCCAACTACCCATTTCACGGATGACAATCTTACGTGGGACACCCTGTATATATGCATATATACGTATTTATGTATATATTTATTTATTCATGTACATATATATGTATATATATATATTATTCAGGTTTCCTGGCTGGAACGAGAATTGTTACGAAATTACCAAAAGGGTAGAGAGAGAGGGGGGGGGGTTGGAGCAGACCGGAAGTGACTCAATACGTTACGTGGCAAGATTACATCTAACGTACGAAATCCGATAACTTCTGTTGAGGAAGTGTCCCGAAGGTATAAACGTACGTACGCGGGCAAAAGCTGATTTTGAATGACGGGGTATATATTTTGCACCGTTGGAATGCAGGGGTTGTTTTTGTTGGTGTTTCGTGAGTTTGTTTGGGTTAAATAGTTTGGAATGAGAAGTTTTAAAGTTTTCGATAGTTCGTTTGGAGAGTATTCATTTGGCAGGATTTATGGTGGAGTTAGTGAAAAGCTTAATGTTAATGGAGATGAAAATAGGGGTTGGTTGTACCCCCTATTTTATTTAGGGGGAGGGGTTTATTTTGATGGAACAGTGGGGTAATTGAAATTATATCGAAAAGGGTTGTAGACTTTGAGACGATTTTATTAAAAATATTATATGTTCTTAAAATTTTATATTTTTTATTATATTAAGTATTTTATTTATTAGATTTTAGATTGGATTTTTAGTTTTTATTTTTAGATTTTATTTTAGATTTTTATTGAGATTTTATAAGATTTATTAGATTTTACTAAAAATATGATATTTTATTAAAAATGTTACATTTTTTATTATATTAAATATTTTATTTATTAAATTTTAGATCGTATTTTTAGTTTTTATTTTAGATTTTAATTTAGATTTTATTTGATTCATTACATTTTACTAAAAATATTATAATTTTTTTTTAAAAATTATTGATTTAACAACTAATTATTCTAGACACTAGAAATTCTCTCTTGTAGCTTCAAACATAGGAGATTCAAGAATAGACTCCATTTTGTACATCCTGTAAATTGAAACTGAAAAGATCGCTATTTTTTCCTAAAATACACATTATTAACGAAACCTTGATGGTTTTTTCCATTGTTACCGTATTTCCTCATTTAGAGAATCATAAAAATCAATCAGCTTCAAAATCACCCCTGGTAAAACAACCCTTAGTTTTTTCCTGGGCCACAGGTATAGACGAACGAACCCTTCGTACAGTTGTAGCTTTAGACCTACCCTACGGTTTCCCTGATGTGTTTCCGTTCATTTCCTAGCGAGTTCTTGATCCCATTAGGGTGGATTCGGTACGAAGACCTACCCCAAGTCAGTTGGGTGGATCCTGGCCTATCTTAAGGCAGCTAAGGTGAACGAGGGTAGTTTTCTTCGAGATTTCGTATTCGGAATCGATCGATGGTTCCAATCGAAGGGTGTTTTTTTTCGGGGTTGGAAAAGGGTTGGAAAAGGGTTGGAAAAGGGCCGGGAGAGTGGAGGAACCAAAGGGTTAGCTAAGAGGGATGGAAACGGCTATGGGAACGAGAGTGGCACTTGGAATCACGTATATATCTGGTTAGGGAGGTTTCGCTAGGTGTCGCCATCCTCAGAGCTTTCAACGGCCCCGGAAACGCTTTCGACCGTGTCTCGCTGGTCTACCCTAATTACGTGGAGAAATATTCAGCGCTTTCAAGATTAAAGCGCTCTCGAGTTGAAACGGCTGCGACATTTTCCACATTTTATATCCATTTGGAGACTCGGCCCTTTTCGTGGCATTGGGGAGGGGGGGGGGTGTAAAATACCGGAGGATTTCTCGTTACGTTCAACCGGTTTTAGCGAAGGGCTTGGAATTTCCGGAGTGAGCTTTGGGTGTGAGCGAGGATGCGTGTTTCGACGATTCGCAAGCCGGCGAATTTCGTTTGAAAATAGTTGGCACCCAAGCCCTTGGGAAAGGGTGGTGAAGGGTTTTGTGTAACTCAACGATTTCCAGAGCTTATCGATTTTTGACTCCGGTCTACTTCAACCTCTGGCAACCCTTCGCCCTTTATCAGCCCTTTCGCCCTTTAGCCCTTTGAACGGGCCCTTCACGCGCCCTTCAAAAATATCGGTCTTTTTTTGATCTCCGATGTAACTGGATGCTTTTCTCGATGAAACTGATCATACCTGAAACGAGTGGCAATTAAAGGGGGTGACTGGATCGTGACGAATATTGACGGCTTTTGACCAAAGGGACTCTCCAGTCGAGTGGTAAAGTCGCGGAGTAAGGTTTTATGTTTCTGAGATTTTCTGGAGTGTTTAATGTTTCGAAATTGTCAAAATGGCGTCCACTTTGAACTTACACAAACCCAAACACAAAATCAAATACAAAAGCAAACCGAAATCCAAACAAAGCCAAGCCCAAACAGAAACCTAAACTGAAACCCAAGCAAAACCAAACCCAAACCGAAACCGAAACCTAAATTGGAACCCAAACAAAACCAAACCCAAACACAATCCGAAACACAAACCCAAACCCAGACCTGAACCCAAACCCAAACCCAAGCCCAAATAAACTCGACTAAAAACCCGTACTCGCCAAAAGCCATCAACTTGGCGCCAACCGGAAATACGTAAAATGCAGCATCGCGTCCAAAAAGCCAATAACGTTTTCGGTCTGAAATAGAAACAGAGGGTGGGTAAGAGGGATGGTCGAGGGCAAATCTTTCTACGAGCTGCGTCTTGCTCGGTTACGGGTGTGCAAGTTCTCCACTAAATTTACAAACTTTAACCGTGCAATTTACTCTCGCAGCGCTGCCGAGATCTCCCCCGGGGGTGAAAGGGCGAAGGGTCGGGGGTGGGGGATTGTCACGGGTTTTCGAACCGAGAAAAAAAAATCTGCGAAGAGAGGCGAAAAAAGGATAGGCGAAGAGAGCAGGTAAAATAAGGGATGGGGAACAAGGGTTGAAAAGGGTTGGGAAGGGTGTTTAGGGCTCGTATGGAATAAGGGTAACGGTATACCCTTGACTACTTCAGATCGATGTTCTCCTCGCTCTGTATTACGCTTTTCACCCAAACTCGATGAAATCCGGGGTGGCCCTGAGCTTTTGCTCGAAAACGTAATCTTTAAGGGTGGATTCTTCGATACCCGATATATTTTGCCACTTTATGATCATATGCATTTTTTTCTTCGATTTTTCCTTTTTTTTTCGTTCATTCGTGAAAACAGAACATTTCTTACGAAAATCCATTAGAAATTTGGGTTTTTATTTTTCTACCTCCTCATTATCCTCTCAGCCCTATCATCCCCGGTCCAATAACCTATGTTACGTAATGTCTCCTAATGAACATCCGCGCATGTGCACGAGTGAATTTACGCAAGGATATTCGGTGACGCAAAACGTGACGCTCTTTGAACCCACTGGAATACCCTGGAACCCACTGGAACCCCCTGGAACCCCCTTTTGACCCCTCCTCCTGGAAACCTCTGGAAATGTTGGAAAGTACTACAGCGCTTGTACGGTCACAGAGTCGAGTTTTTATATTCATATATATATATATATATATATATATATATATATATATATATGCATGTGTATATGGATAATGTAAAGATATGGAAACAAGGCGTAACCGAAGCCGCAGATAACCCGCTTGGCCGCTATCCAAAATTTAACGGAAGGGATCCTTCGACCCTTCCACCCCCAAACCATATCGCTTTGCGCTACGAAGATGGCTAGAGTTCCTCGTTGATGTATTTTATCTGTACACATACCGTGTGTGCTTATATATATATATATATATATATTTGTCAAATGGTGATTGTGAGGACTTTTTCTAACCCCTATATACAACCATTGGAAATCACAAACACAAAGCTGTTCTTTCATTATCTGCTTGAAATTTTCATTTCGGTTCATTTTTGTAAATTATATGAGGAAACTCGTTTGTAATGGTAGACACCAGGAC
>JAPYZJ010009157.1:0-11481 GCA_030522765.1 Ophioninae sp. B BG-2022a
CGTCAAGAAAATTCAGTTCAGCGATTTTCTCACAGGCGGCGCAGTGAGAGTTCTCAAGTATCAATATATTTTTTGACAGGTCGGAAGCAACAGCTGTAAACTCGAATGTTTCGTTTATTTGATGATTTATTATCGTCTCATGGTTTATGACATTCATTGATAAGGTGTTGTGTTTTGTATCAGTCTGCTAAGGCCATAAAAAAATGATGTCGAGGCTTCGAGGCCGAACCGCGAGCGTGACGCCATCCGTCGGTAGTGACTCGCAGCTCAAAACTGCACAATTGTCACTACCGACGTATCGAGGGGCCGCGTCAAAAGTTTCCACGGTGCTCGTCATTCCCTTAAAAACTAGTTTTGCCCGCGGCTTCACCCGCGCTGAAGTTCGCTGCGACAATTTTCATTTTGAACGGTATTTGAAATACAACAGTTCTTTTTTACTGGAATTTTTGTCTCAATTGCTCCGCACCAACCAGTCCCTTTAAACAGCGGATTTATAGAATAAAATGTAGTCTATATGTTGCTCTTAGTCTTAAGCTATGTCTACATTAAATTTCATTACAACCCGTTCAGTAGTTTTGGCGTCATTGAATAAGAAAAACTTGGAATAGACGAAAGCCATTTCCTGTGAGAACTTTGAGCCCCCCTCCATACATGGTTAAACGCATTAGATGTAATAAGCCTGGTCATAAGCTAGGTATATGTTTAATTTCACTGAAATCAGCGTAGCTATTTTGGCATGAGTTATATATGTACTTTTAAATTTTTAATATTAACTAGGATTAGGATAATTAAGACTATGATATTTACATCATGGGCTCGGAACTAATTTTAACCTTTCGTGGTCATCCGTGTCCGTGTCAAAACTGTTTTTCATTGTACCTCGCAATGAAGGGAGAGGTAACCTTTACTACACTGATCTAAATAGACGTAAAAAATGTAGGAAGATGACTCGACCCCGAACGGCCGAAGTCCCAGACCCTTCCGTGTCTTTGTTAGGAACAAACAAATTTTTGTGAGGTTAGTAAAATTTGTTTATTCTAAAAACGAAGAGTAATAGCCGTTCAAACTTGCAGAAAACAAAATGGAGAATATTTAAAAAAAAATTGTGTTTTTCGGTGTAAAGGTGATGCCGGCTCCACACGTTGGTCCCAACGCTCGTACCAACGTTGGACTGCAAATTCGCTGAGGCGTGCACATGTTGGCTAATAAACTAGTTCTGTCCCGTCAGGGCCAATGTGAAGATGTCCCATTCAGAAATCGAAACTGCTCCGAGCGCTTTTATAGTAGTGAGTGAACATTTATATTTGTTACTGAGAACAAATAAAAAGCCACGTCAAAGAAGATGGTGGATGACGGAACACCATAAAACACGAAATCAATGAGTGAAGAACTAGTTATACACTCCATTTTTAATATTTTTATAACATCAACAACAGACTACAATTATATCAGCAGATGTTTACAGGCGCTGTAATATTCAAGTGTCTATTCTATATTTACATTTTCTTTCTTTTTCAGGTATGATGGAACCCGATTATTGAGTTATTTGATTCAAGAGCCATCAGGACAGTTTGGTAACTTTTGTCGTATGTTTTCGATAGATTTAAAATACCTTCTACACTTGATTGGACAAAGAATAAAAAAGCAAGATACAGTATTCAGAGACTCAAGACCAATCAAAGTACGCATTGCTGTAACACCTAGATTTTTAGCGACTGGAGATTCATTCAAAAGTCTTCATTACCTATTTAAGATTTCTCCTCAAGTCATATTATTGATCGTGCCGGAAGTATGTGAAGCACTATGTGAGGCGTTGCGTTCTTTTGTAAAAGTAAGTAATTTTCGCATATTTTGTAAAATAAAACCATAATAATAATAATAATCAAAAACACGTTTATTGAAAAAAATAATTCGACAAAGTAATCGAGTCCTTGCATTAGCATTCAATTCTTATTTTGTATCTGAGAAAGAGTAAATGCCTCAAAGATAATGTCATTTGATTACGTAGGTGACGTAATTGTCACCTTTGAAGTAGATGTGGAGGAGGTGGATGAACCTGTCACATATTCTGCTTGGCTATGATTGGTGATACAACTGTATAATCACTATAATCATCAGCAACGTGATATGACGGGCTTTTCATCACTTGAGGTGAAGGGGATGGTGTAGGTGCATACAGCACGGAATCTCGGGTAGTCATATCGTACGTCAACATTTGTCATGAAGGGGACGGTGTAGGTATAAACCGCACGGAATCCGGAGTAGGCCTTAGGGCTCCCACACATAAACACGACAAGACGTCGCGTCGTACAACGATGCGGGGTCGTGAAACGATGCGACGTCGTAACGTTTCGATGCACGTTACGACGTCGTAACGTTAGAAACTCAAGATGCAATCCTGCATAGTTGTTATTCGAAATTCAAAGATGACGGATAGTATTGAAGTCGATCATTTAATTACCCTAGTCGCGCAGCGTCCCGTACTATGGAACAAAGCATGTGAAGAATACAAGAATAAAAAATAATATTTAAAAAAAACTAAAAAACACGCTTTTAGCCCGCACTCAAAATTACAAAATAATTCCGACATTTAGTTTGATTTTTTAAACTATTATTTTTCATTCTTGTATTCTTCACATACTTTGTTCCGTAGTACGGAACGCTGCACGACTACGGTAATTAAATGATCGACTTCAATACCATCCGTCATCTTTGAATTTCGAATAACGACTGCGCAGAATTGGATCGTGAGTTTCGAAGGCGCGAATTACACAGAAGCGGCGAAAGGCGTGGTGCAGACGCGGCGGCAGCGTACGCAGTACATTTTGTATACTTTGTTGCAGCGCGCCTAACCTCACGACGTCGTATCGTGCATCGACACGTTACGACGTCGTATCGTGCATCGACACGTTACGACGTCGTGTCGTAGATTTCCACGACGCGACGTCGTATCGTGGTTATGTGTGGGAGCCCTAAGTGCTGCTACGAGCACGGCTATTAATAGTTAAATAAGACTCATTTCGCTTCTGAAAAATAAGTTCGTCTATATCGTGCATTATGACCTCCCTTTGTTGCTCATTACATTTTTTAATTTTTTACCAGTCGTTGACAGTATAAGTCTACCTCATCCACTTCAGTTCGTGGTCGGTCGGAAAGATTTTTTAGGACATTTACAGCTGTCTTAATCTGAGCTCGTACTTCCGCGACTTCTGATTCTCGCCGTTTTTTGGCTGACGTGGAACTTCTATTTTCGATGCTGTCTTCGTTAGAAAAGCTCCTATCTTGATTGCTGTCTTCATTAGGAAACTCCATAGTCTAAAAATTCAAACAGAACAAGTAAATTTCAACCCTTATTTAAATTATTAACTATTACCTACACTGATATATTTTTTCTGTTTTAGATGCCTCAAAATGAACACGAATGGCTTGAGATTGCTCGAGAATTTGAAACAAAATGGTAATTTCCACATTGTTTGGGCTATAAACTATAAACACAATTTCAGTATTATATTACTAGCGGTAGCTGATAGTGACTACAACTTTTTATTTGCTGACGTAGGAGCACATGGACGTATGAGTGACGGTGGAGTTTTTAATGATAGCATGCTTTATAACAAAATACATCTAAAATTATTACAACCTACAAAATTATTATGTATATTTAGGTACACACAGCTATAGGTCAGATGTATGTATGTAACAGTTGCACTACGAAAACATCTTTTAATACGTAGGGCATGAAGGCGCGCTCAAGGTCAACATGTTACGTCTAGCCTGTGGTTCAGTGTACCGACCTACCCAAATGATTTTTTCATAACGAAAACAAATAAGTGCTTTAGATTAAGTATGTAATCTGTCACAGTTTGTGATTTTATCTATGTAAATAAGTAAAGTAAAAATTTATAAATGTTCATCTTACCTCTGTGTTAATAGTAACTGTATCTGATTTATCCATGAGCTCATAAGCGAACCAATTTGGTTTGAAAATATCATCTGTCGATGATCCAGATCGAGTAATTTTTCTTTCACTAATTTTCTGTCTGTAAAGGCGATATGTGCTCATTAATGATAATCGCTTTTTTTTTAATCTTCAATTGAGAAATTCATTCCCATATTCTGTCGAATGGTGCGCCATGCATCAGCTAATAAATTTTTATTTTTATGATCCTTTCGAGTTGCGTCCCATATTATTGGATGTGCTTGATAAAGTTCAATAAATTCTATGACTTTTTCATTTGTCCATGCCGATGGCGACTTTGTGGATGAGGAAGCTAATATCGCTCGACGTACGCACTCGCTGCGTATTGCAACAGAACTGAGCAAAGCGCCAACGTGTGGACAGCTCGCGAGCGTTGGCGCAAATCTCTTTGATGAAACCGACACGAGCCGGACAACTACCAACGCTCGCCCCAACGTTGGGACCAATGCCATTTTCTAGATCCACACATTGGACGAGTAGCGTTGGGGCCTATATTGGGGCCAACGTGTGGAGCCGGTGTGTAATAAATGTTTGGCGAATCCACATGCGACCATCATCGACTGATTTGTTGCTCGAATTGCGTTTAATAAATGATATTTTGGTGGTAATACAGTGAAACCCCGTTTATAACTTTAAATCAATTATACATAAAACTCCTTTAGCCCCGGTGAATTACATTAATAAAGATGGTAATCAAATTTCAGTTTCACGTTTCCCACGTATACGTCATCAATTTATTCCCCTGTGTGAATTCGCAGTTTTTTTTCGGTTATACATTAATCACACGTGACATTTTCTCGCCAGGGAAAGTATCCTGTGCTGATTATAAAGAAATTTTTTCAGCCCATTCCTTTATATTTTATCCATAAAAACTCTCGATTATCCGATGTATTTACTACTGTATTGTGATAATAGATCAGTTATTAATTCGTACTTGTCAGTCACGAACCTAAATCATTAAGAGCTGCATGCCGTCTTCCCCTCGACCGCCGATCAGGTTGATCATTTCCCATGGATTTTCTAAACAGCTCTTCAAAATCTTATGAAAATTGTCTACACAATGTCAAATTGATGGAGGAACGACTGTCTTTTTTCAAAATGTCTCAAATCGAAAAAAATAATAACAGATTGTATTGCCACGCGATCGTCGTGATTAAAATGCTGTATAAAATGAACAATTTCATTAATATCACGATTTGGGGGGGGGGGGAGAGTGAGAAGAGCCGCGTAGCCATATTCAAACACACATTTTTGGACCTCAACCAGTTGATTCTAACACACATTTTCGGACATCCATGGAAAACCATCATTTGTAGGCATTTGTTGACGATTTCGAGAAAATATTGTCCGACATTCGTAACATTTCGTTCCGAAGAATGTCGGGGCGGGGCATATCTCGAAATGTTCAGTGTGCACGTACGCACGTGCAGGGTGACTTTTATAATGTGGCCATGCGTTGTTTAAGGGCCTTCCGCGAAGATTTTGGGTCTGAAAAAATATAATTTTCAATGGTTTTTCAAGCTCTCTTCGAAAAAAAATATAGCAGATTTTTGTGCTGAACAATGTGTGCCAGAGAAAATCGAGCATTCTGAAGAAAAACGCAGAATACGTACCGAGCACATGAGAATGAAGCTTGAACAATTCTGAATACGAAGCACCCCAGAAAACTTGATTTGCACCAGCCATTATGGTAGAAAAAATTGTTAAATGTACGCAGTAGAGTCGCAATTTCAGTGGAACAAACGATTTACGTCAGACGCGATCGTGCTATGGGATGTGCTAGTAATGGTATGTTACAGCTGCCACCTGCGAATGTTCGGCTGTCACAAAAAGGTGGTTGCGAATCCCTGGACCCCCGAAGGAGGTAAGGTATCTGAATTTGTACCCATCCAAGTCCATTGCAGAGAATATGGTCGATTTCGAAAAAGTTCGACAATTCCATGCACTGCAAATAATATTTTGGATAATTTGGAATTTATTTGCAACTGTTGGAGACATAATATTGAAAAAAAACTCTAACGCAATTAAGGAACAAATTATGAACTTTTTCCTATCACGCGTATAAGTTTTTAAATATTTGTTAAGGCGAACATTGTGTAATCATGTGCATGCATGAGGATGCGCGAGTGCACACGCGCGCGTGCGTATCGTGGACATTTGCCACGTTTTGAGCTCGATCTGAACTCGGGTTCGGAGAGCACGCTACACGGTTCGGTCGCAACGCATCGTCAAACGTCAAAACGCGGAATTTGACATTTTGGATTGATCACCTAATAATGTCAGTTAATACCATCTTGGATATGCAAGTCCAGGATACCCACGTGAAACTTGCGTCGAAACGCAGAATTTGACGGGATGATCTCTACTCGGGTCCGGAGAGCTCGGTACACGGTTCGGCCCGAACGCATCGTCAAACGTCAAAACGCGTTATTTGACGTTTCGGATTAGTCAGCTTATATTGTCAGTTGATACCATCTTGCATATGGAAATTTAGCGGACACGCGTCAAACTTTTGTCGAAACGCGAAATTTGACGTGCGATTTGACGTTTCATCAATCGTCTGCTATTAATTTCTGACATCTTGGGCAAATGGGGAGCACGCGCGTTGAAGGTCTGCCGAACTGCACTGTTTGGCGCGTGATTTAATATTACGTGATATCGGCAGCGATGATTGTCTGCCATTTTCGATGTGCAAAGTCATGATTCGAGACGGCGAGCGATGATCTCGTATTTTAGGCGTTATTTGATATTTCTATTCGAATAACAATCTACAGTACGTGTCTTTGTCTTATTTTGCTTTCACAACACTTAAATGAAAACACAAGAACGTACTGGAAAAAATGTGTGTTTTAATGATTAATTGAAAAGTTTCAGACAAATTAACCGTGCCTTCATGATGGTATGATGTACGCGATTGGACATGCCTGATATGATGGCATTGAGTTCTTTGCTACTTATACCGTTATTTCTGTCATATCGCATCAAATACAATGACGACGGTTTGAAGATGATGACAGGTGCATTTGTTAATAACAAGGATAAAAGTAATGATGGTGAAGAAACTATGAGACCCGAATGGACATAGTTAATGTGACGGCATCCAGTTCTTCTCTGCTTTTACCTTTATTTCTGTCATATTGCATCAAATAAAATGGCGACGATTTGCGGATGATAATAGGCGCATTTGTTAATAACCAAAGGTAAAAGCAATAATTGTGTCGATTCTGGGGGACACAAGTGGACACGCCTGATATGACGGCATCGAGTTCTTCCCTGCTTTTACGTTTTTTTCTGTCATATCGCATCAAATACAATGATGACGATTGGAGGATGATTACAGGCGCATTTGGTAATGAAAAAGGATAGAAGCAATAATTATGATGATTCTGGTGGACCCAATTAGACATGCTTCATATGACAGCATCGAGTGCTACTCTACTTTTATCTTTCTTTTAGTCATATCGCATCAAATACAATGACGACGATTTGCTGATGATAACAGGCGCCTTACTTAATAAAGGTAAAAGCAGAGAAGAACTCTGAACGAAATATAACTGACGCCTGCCAAACGGCTGCCATCGCAACAACAGTTGCGCCTACCAACCGGCAACCAGCCGGACCCCGGCGCACGACTCCCACTCCGACTCACAGACCGCATCCCTACTCTCGCCGTCCGAGTTCCTCCACCGGACGCTAGGTGGCTACCACCGCGCCTCGGTTTCTCGCAAGAGAAGCACGTCGAGAGAAGTATATAAGAGCCAGCTCCGCGAAGCGAAATTCAGACCCACCAGATCGTCTGGAGCTGTATGGTGAGATCACGACTTTCACCTCAGAGCATCTACTACGTGGGGATTCTCCGCTGCAAGTGATCCGAATGCCGAAACCCTTCAGCAAACCTACAACCAAGTCTCAAAAAGGACTCGCGGTCAGCCTAAGACCCTGGAAGCTCCAGGTCGGCAACTTGACATCAAACGGCACAACTCAGACCAGCCGGTCGACTAACGACGAGGTCTCTTTAACGGAAGAAATTCGCTCGCCATCTGCAGAGCCCGAGCGTTTATCTACACCCCCACTCGAGTTTCTTTCCGGGATTCGCGTCACGACAACTGAACCCTACCTTTTATGGAGCGAATCTCCCCAGTATCGCGATCAAAACAACAATTCAACGTAATAAAGAATATTACAAACAATACCTGCGAATTGACTACATTTTGCTTCGCGCCACCTCTCCACGAGCGCCCATAGTTCGAGCAAACATCGGATCTTCGAGCCGGATCAACGAGACACATCCTACTGCGATCCACCCGCACAAAACGCCTCAAGTTCGCGTTAACAAACTCGATGCCGTCATATTAGCAATATCCATTTGGGTCCATCAGAATCATCACAATTATTGCTTTTACCTTTTTTTTATCAAAAAATGCACCTGGAATCATCCGCAAATCGTCGTCATTGTATTTGATGCGATATGACAAAAGTAGAGGTAAAAGGAAAGAAGAACTCGATGACGTCACATTAACAATGTCCATTCGGGTCCCTCAGGTTCATAACAATCATTGCTTTTACTTTTTCTATTAACAAATGCCCCTGTAATCATCCTCCAATAGTCGTCATTGGATTTGATGCAATATGACAGAAATAAAGGTATAAGCAGCAAAGAACTCAATGCCATCATATTAGGGATGTCCAATCGCATACGTCGTGCCGTCATAAAAGCACGGTCAACTTGTCTGAAAAAAATACCAAACTTCTTTTTATTCCGATGTTCGGTCCTTTTCAATTAATCATTAAAACACACATTTTTTCCAGTACGTTCTTGTGTTTTCATTTAAGTGTTGTGAAAGTTGTGAAAGCAAAATAAGACAAAGACACGTACTGTACATTTTTATTCAAATCGAAAAATCAAATAACGCCTGAAATAAGAGATATTCGCTCGCCGTCTCGAATCATGACTTTGCACATCGAAAATGGCAGTCAATCATCGCTGGCGATATCACGTAATATTAAATCACGCGCCAGACAGTGCATTTCGGCAGACCTTCAACGCGCGTGCTCTCCATTTGCCGAAGATGTCAGAAATTGATAGCAGACGATTGATGAAACGTCAAATCACGCGTCAAATTTTGCGTTTCGACAAAAGTTTGACGCGTGTCCGCTAAATTTGCATATCCAAGATGGTAATCAGCAGACGATATCAGCTGACTAATCCGAAACGTCAAACTCCGAGTTTTGACGTTTGACGATACGTTCGGACCGAAACGCGTAGCGTCCTCTCCGAACCCGAGTTCAGATCATCCCGTCAAATTCTGCGTTTCGGCGCAAGTTTCACGCTGGTATCCTGGACCTGCATATCCAAGATGGTATCAACTGACATTATTAGGTGACTAATCCGAAATGTCAAATTCCGCGTTTTGACGTTTGACGATGCGTTGCGACCGAACCGCGTAGCGTGCTCTCCGAACCCGAGTTCAGATCGAGCTCATAACGTGGCAAATGTCCACGATACGCACGCGCGCGTGTGCACTCGCGCATCCTCATGCATGCACATGATAACACAATGTTCGCCTTAACAAATATTTAAAAAATTATACGCGTGATAGGAAAAAGTTTATAATTTGTCCCTAAATTGCGTTAGAGTTGTTTTTTCAAAATTATGGCTCCAACAGTTGGAAATTAATTCTAAATTATTCAAAACATTATTTGCATTGTATGGAATTGTCTAACTCTTTCGAAATCGACCATATTCTCTGCAATGGACTCAGCTGGGTACAAACTCAGATCCCTTGCCTCCTTTGGGGGTCGAGAGATTCGCAACCTTCTTGTGACAGCCGAACATTCGGAAGTTACATCGTGTTACTTGTTACGTGTTCGGAAGTTACGGATCGTGCGATGTGATATGCTAGGTATGGTATGTTACAAAGATACCATACCTAGCATATCACATCGCACGATCGTGTCTGACGTAAATCCTTCGTTCCACTGAAGTTGCGACTCTACTGCGTACATTTAACAATCTTTTCTACCATGATGGATAGCGGAAATCAAGTTTTTCGGGGTGCTTTGTATTCGGAATTTGTCAAGCTTCATTCTCATGTGCTCGGAATGTATTTTTCGTGTTTTTTCGGCATGCGCGATTTTCTCTGGCACACATTATTGAGCACAAAAATCTTCTATTTATTTTCGAAGAGAGCTTGAAAAACCATTGAAAATCATATTTTTTCATACCCAATATCTTCGCGCAAGACTTAAAAACGGCATGGCCTCATTATAAAAGAGACCCTGTATACATACTGATACACGAAGCCCGTCGGGGCTATCCGGATGCTAGCGGAAATGCTGCCTCGCGGTATATAGCCGTAGCTCGAGCTCACTTTTGACTGACTTAAAAAAAAAGTCGGTTCTCAATTCGACCGTACCTATATACGTACGTATTTACGAGTTACGTCCGGAAGGGACGTTTAATTAATTATTATGTTTGGGTTCGAATCTTTATCAGGTAATTTTTGGGATTTTGCCGCACGTCCCATACGGGCCGGGCACTACAGACTAACGGGATTTCAGAAGGGTTTTCAATAAAATTCGAAATAAACGAAAGTTGTTGAGGGGGTGTGACAAAATATAACCTTATAATTTATTTGTGTACTTACAATACGGTTTTCCACGGGGACGCGCTCGTTTCCTTACACGGGAACAGTCTCCCCGCGACACTCTCTCTCTCTCTCTCACACTCCCTCACGCTGTCTCACACTTTCTTCGTTCTAGCACGGGGACACCTTCCCCGCGCGGCACACCCTTTTTCTCTTTCGTTCTCTCACACTCTCACGCTCCCGAGTACAGCCGCGCGTGTTACTGCGTAATACGCGTGGAATGAAAATAATCGGAAAATTTGGAATTTATATTGAATAAATAAACTAATTTAGACTGACGCCTCTGTGCGGGTCCGCCGGGTGATGAACCTGGACTTATTACACGGCCGCGAGTGCTGCTAAATTAAGAGTTTTTGCCCGACTCCAGGAGCGAATCATGGACCGATCGGAACTAATTGGGCTTTACCTCTATCGATCCGAGGTAGGCTAAGTCGCCTTCGGCTCGATGGAGGTTTTCGCCATGTGCACGGAAAATCGTCCGCTCCCGGAGTCGGACGGCAAGAACTTCCCGGCCCGCAGTAT
Organism: Ophioninae sp. B BG-2022a; assembly: GCA_030522765.1. NCBI lineage: Eukaryota > Metazoa > Arthropoda > Insecta > Hymenoptera > Ichneumonidae > Ophioninae sp. B BG-2022a. Next base: position 11,149 of record JAPYZJ010009157.1, read on the forward strand.
GCCCGATCGGCGGATTCCGCGATCAGGCGTTTCCCGATCAGCGAAAGCCGACCGGGCACATCCGGCCGCACTCGCGCGGCCTCGACCCCGCACAGAGGGTCATACTTCTAAAAACAATACATTGCTAAGGATTTATAAAAGGAATACATTTATAAAAAAAAAGAAAAAGTTTAGTAAGAGGGACGGGACGTAACATACGTAAGTGTGTATGTACGTGTGTACGTGTGTGTACGTGTGTGTACGTGTGTGTGTACGTGTGTGTGTACATCTGTGTGCACGTGTGTGTGTGTACGTATGTGTGTGTGTACGTGTGTGTGTACATGTGTGTGTACG
>JAPYZJ010009158.1:0-14246 GCA_030522765.1 Ophioninae sp. B BG-2022a
ACTTTCAAACAATCTGGATTTTGCTCATTTTCCACATTTTTTTCTTGCTCTTCTTTTATAGCTTTTTCGCAGACACTTTCGAACGTTGCTTTCGACGCGAAGTATAAATGTTCCACTATGTTATCGTAAGTTGATTTTGTCAAACCTTGGCAAATATCCATTAGTCCACAAAACACATTGATGCCTTCTTGTCCAATACCGAGAAGCCTCAATACAAACACAATTCGTCTATTTATTTCGTAACCGGTGTTTATCAACGGTCCCGAATTGATTTCACGTCGACCGCACATACATGTGAGAACAATTTTGAAACCCAAGCCTCGATGCCCACTCTCTGAGAATGTTATTTTTTGTTTACAAGTTCTGCATAATACCATGTCAGATATTGCAAAAAACACTGTCAGAAATTCAATTATTCGGTAACAGTGACCCGGATGAACATTTATATTTTCGGTGCTCGCGGTGGCTAATTTCCTCGCACTGCTACTTTCGCCGAACTCTGAATTGTCTGATTCACTTTTGTATTGATTCCCGTGGAATCTGCGTTTTCGCGGCTTCGAAGAACGATAACTGCACGATTTTTCACCTTTTGGATAACTGGACATGATTTTTCAGCGTTCTGTACTCGACAAGATTCGAAGCAAGACTAACTCTGGACGCTAGAGACAGCCACGGAAAAACCAATGCACAGAACGGAATAATAAAATTATAAACCAGGTGCTACACCTTTGGTGGAGTGTCCTCCAGGTCCTCCAGGTGCTATCAACTTTTTCAGGTTCATAGTTTGGAGTTATTCGACTGAGGGAAGGGAGCGCGCGCCCTCACTGCCCGAGCGCCCGTAAACCTGCTCGACACTCCACTACGTTCAGTGCTGTATCTTTGGAAATATTTCGAATTGGGCTATAAAACTTTGTCTAGGCATTTTTAGATACATCAGGAATAGATTTAAACAATTTAAAAAAAATCGATTCTTTGGATATTCTAATTCAGGATCCGGCCTTAACGTAATCAAGTTATATAGAAATCTATACAAGATAGTGATAATGACAGGAAAATATATTGAAATTGTTTGCGTTTGAAAGATTTAAGGCGGTCTTCTTGGTTTCTCGGGTCGAAAAAATCGATTTTTTTCTACATAAATCACATGTACAACATGTGTAGAAAATGTGTGCCAAAGGATTTTTCGATATTTGAAGTGGTTCATGAGTTACGGCCCTGGAACGGAGCAGGTATACGGTTAGCATAAATCACATGCGCGAACTTTCAAACGCGTTTTTCTCGAAACACTATTTTTCGAAACGGTGACCACGATATTTCAGAACCTACTGTACCGATCTTGTTCAAATTTATACAGCTCCTTTAATACGGCATAAGCCAGCGATTGAACTAGGATTATCATGATTGCTTTCCCTTTTTTTTCACGAGCGAAAAACTTCAGAAAATATCAGTAAAAAATAGAATATCATTTTCAAAAGTGTATAAAAAAGTCAATTTTTGTAATTTAGAATTTGCTTTAGTTCAATCGCTAGTCTCAAACATGAATATTAGAATACCGTTTGGTTTTTCGATTTTAGATCAGCAGAACAGCCGCAATCTTGGTCACCGCCGAGCACCTCTTTTTCTTGATGTCTTCCTGTCGGCCACTATAACTTTTATTCTATTATATATTTTGACTTCAACAAATTTGTAAAGCTTATTCAAATGTTAATAAAGATTATGCAAAAAGCAATGGGAGTGATTATTTCGATGGTTTGCCCGTAAAAAATTATTGAATAAGCCGCAAAAAAACAGCCGAGATACTAGAGGACCGCGTTAATAAAATATCACTTATAACAGGTATATTATTGAATTTTCAATCGAGAGGGTCCATTAACCCGTAATGGTCACTCAGGTCCAGTGGACGCCAGGCAAATTTTGTAGGGATGTATCATTGAGAATCGAACTTGTATTGTCACGTGTTGTAACGGGTCTTAACCTACTCCAACACTATTTAATCGGCGGCGATGGTCAAAATGGCGTCAGCCAAGTCAATGACGATACCCAATTTAAAAGTCGCGAAAATATACAGAGTTACTAGAAATACGTGGCAATCCCTTTAAGGGGTGATAGTAGAGATCATTAGCTATTAAATTGCTCCCGGGTAGATGGGACAAAAGTGTACCAATTTCGAAAAAAAAGGTTCTCTTTTTTTTTAAGAAAAGTGGGTCACGCTCCTTCAAACTGGATTTTAAAATATTTTTAAATAAAAATAAAAAATTGAGTCGGTTTAATCATTCACTGAAACGCTATAAGCAAGGAGAGCTCAGGAATGGATAATCCATCAGTAATAATAACGAAATACGACTATTAATAAAGATGGAAAAAACCGGACGAGTGCGAGTCGGACTCGCCCACCGCGGGTTCCGTACAAATTTATAGATAAATATTATAAGTTCAGGAATCGAGTCTCCCAGTTTTTTCCGAGTTTCTCCCGAAATTCAGTTTCCAAAGCCTACAATTACTTATAAAAAATTGTGGTTGCACCAACAGTTCATACCTAAATTAGTTTTAAAAAATCTACAAAAAGATTTGTAGATTGATTACGTACTTTAAATAAAGACGATATTTTCGAAGATTTAATTAAAAATATATAGTTTTGAGATTTTTCCCTATACTTGTAGTATAAGACGTTATTACTTGCCAAATTTCATAGTTCTAAGTAAACGGAAAATAGCCTATAAATTTGTATTCCCTTGAGAGTTGAAATATACGTTTTTTCGCGGCATGAACGGCCGTAACTTCTTTTTACGTTAACTTAGAAGTTTGATATTTTCAGAGCCTCAAGGGATTGTAAACCCAAGGACAAATCCACTAAGGATTTGTTTTTTTTTTAATTTATGAATGGCCCGTTCAAGCTTTTACGAAAACCCACGAATATTTAAGCTCAATCTATAACTAAACACAGACGACTGTTTAGTCAAAAATAGAAAAACGTCGTATTACAGATTTTTTAGCAAATCAGGTGTTCCGGAGCTTAGATAACTATAACAATAAACTATAAAGTTTTGAGGGAACGATGACTCGAGTTGGTTTGGGTTAGTTTGGGTTAGGAGATATCGTAGAAAAAACCCGGGCAAGTGCGAGTCGGACTCGCCCTCCGAGGGTTCCGTACAAATTTATAGGTACACATTATCAATGTTTCAGGAATCCAGTTTCGCTGTTATTACCGAGTTTTTCAAAGATTTAATTAAAAATGTATAGTTTTTAGATTTTTCCCTATACTAGTAGTGTAAAACGTTTATTACTTGGTAAATTTCATAGTTCTATAAGGGTTCCTTTTTTTTCCTTTTGAGGTACGAAACTCTAAAAACGAGGCAGGTCAAATCTTTGAGATTTACCTCGTGTAGTGTGTCTTGCGAAAGAGCAACGAGTCCCTCTGAACATAAATTTGACGGCAGACACTGCCGCAGTGGAGAATGCACTTGTCGATCAAAAGTAGAAAGCTCCTGTAGCCGTTGCCCGGCGTAGATGCGTCCAAGTCGTACAGCGGGGCGATCTTGGCAACCTCCGTGTACAGAGGACGCAGTTCGGTCGTGCAATCCCCGAGCGCCACCAGGGCACCGCCTATCCTGAGTCCGTTTTCGTCTTGATGCGAGGAAAAGTATTCCCGATTCGCTCTGCACAGCTCGCGCAGCGCGCCCCATTGCGGCGGCTCGAGGATTTCGAACGGCCTTTCGAATCCGTCGTCCAGCGACATTCCCTCAATCTCATTTATCCTTGCAGAAGTCGAGCCTGTTCTGTTTTCCTCAATTTTATTCGTTAGCACCGGTATTTATTGTCTCGCCGGAGTTTGCTATTACTGCCTTTTTTTAATTGCCGCTACGCAGCACAATTAATATTTTCTCGTTGGATTCCCTTGAGCCGCTTCCCAATTTTAATCAGCGTGGGGGACAATCTATACATATAATAAAATTGTAACATGTCGATGTCTGTGCATCGAAGATATTGGAAACGAAAATAATAGGGGTCTTTAATAGAGCGTCAGAAGCTTAAAAAAACGTTTTTTTTATTTTGTCTGTCTGTATGTTTGTACGTGCGTCAGGAAAAAACTACTGCATGGATTTGGATGGAGTTTTCACCTATCGCTAGACGTCTAACTTAAACTTTAGGCTCCATTTTACCGCATGAAAATACTGTTTTCTGATTTTTAAAAGTTTTATAATATTGTGTTGTAGTTTAATGCAACACCATCTGTTGATAACAATGAGCGATATCCGGAAACTTTTGTGTAATATCGTGAAGTATTTTGATACAATGCCATATGTTTAAAAGAAATAGTAATAACTTAAAACTTAAATGTTGATTAATCAAATTATAATACGTCGCAATAAACTCACACCGTAGTTTAGTTTAGTACTTATTTTTCTGTAATATTTTTAAATGTTTTTTTTTTTACAAATATAAAAATAGTTTACGAGTTTTCCAAGTAAATTTTATTGGTATTTCATTCTTATCTATCTCTGCGGAAATGAAATTTCGAAACTTAATAATAAATATTAATATTATTATTTTATACTTAATTGGAAAAGCTAATTGTTTTATATAAAAAGAAAGGGCTCGAAAGGAACGGAAAAAGAAAAAGAATGGAAAGAATTTAAACGGATGGAACGGACTTATCCAGGACTGATCGGAACAATAACAAAGATGAAGAAAATAATTTGCGATACCAAAAGTTCCATTCCGTTAAGTTAATAATACTTGTACAAGACCGACGCTGGTGTTTGGGCGGTCGGAGTGCGGCTCGGGCGATCACTGAAGCCAAGCAGCATCGAAAGAAGCTGATACTTGGTGCGGTGACCGCTTAGCCGTGCTCTGGCTGGCGCATCGACCAGTAAGCGGGAGGCCGATTTTTCCGAGGCCTTGGTTTACACACTTTAACAAAAAAGTCTGTACACCACGGAATCAGAAGGATACACGGCCATCTATACCGGTACGGGTTTTCCACAGTTTCCCCGTGCCCTCGGCAAATACGGTATAGTGTAGCGTAAGTCGGCTGTGGCCGCAATGGAGGTTAGGTTCTGATGGGGTGTGGAATAGGGAAGTTACGACGAAACAGGGAAGAAAAGATGGCGGAATAGGGATGAGAAATGAGGAGAAATATGAATACGAAGGGCGGAGACAGGTAAAAAGCGCTAATCGCGCGTACCAATGAGGAAAACAGTCGATAAAAAGAAAAATAATACCTGTACAATTATTTACAATAAGCTGTTCTTATCACCGGAAAAGGCTCTTATCTTGACAAAAATACTTTCATGAAAAGTGGTTATCTTGTCGAACAAGATAGAACAAGATCTAAGTATTTCAAACGGAAACACTCGAAGCTTGGAGTAACCCAAACAAACCCAAACAATAAGCTGTTCTTATCACCGGAAAAGGCCCTTATCTTGCGAAAAATACTTTCCTAAAAATTGGTTTCCCTTTTGAAAAAAGCTCTAAGACAATTAAAGAATATCAAATAAAAACGCAAGGATTAGATAGCTTGTTGCGAAAAAAAAATTCAAAGTATCGAAAAACTGCAGAAAAAGTGGTAATAAAAAATTGAATGATTATACGATATTTGGTTAATGCGAGTCTTTAAAGAAGAAGCATTCCATGTTCTTCATAATTGATTTATCGGAGATCAAAGAGATTGTTTTTTAACCCTCGAAAGTTGGCTCAAAGATCGAATATTTCAAAGACCAATCACGATAAAGAACGAAATCGATTCCTTTTTTGAATAAAATAAAAAAATCACGGGAAATATTGGCAAAGATTTGGGCGAAACGGAAGAAACTGATTTTTTTAGGTTAGAATCGTAAGAGGTTACGGAATTGATATTACTTGTGTCGACACGTCAGGAGCCAAGCGTCTGCGACGCCATTATCGGAGTTTTACGTTTTTTTCCTTTTACTTTTTAACTATCAATAACACATTGCTCATTCATTGGATTTTTGCCGAATAATAATGTAGATGTTTGTGGTCGGATAGATCGATTTTTAAATACCATCCTGCCATCGCCAGTTCACGCTGCTTCGCGGTAAATCGTATGCAATGGAAATATAACCTCCGTGAAGCTGGTTCCCGATATGATAATAAATCATAAGTGAGGGCGATAGCTCGGTCGATATGGTCGATTGAGATAGTAGAGTAGCGGGATTCCGTAACTCGTTACGCGAGACTTCGTTATCCTTAGGTAACGACAGCCAATCGCATGTCCGATTACAGAAGAAAGGGAGCCGCTCATTGGCTGTCGTTACGTAACGGCAACGAAGTCTCGCGTAACGAGTTACGGAATCCCGCTACTGGTAACGACTCGCGACACGCGACATCCAATAGGAGCTACGGTATTTCGGAAATCGAGTAGCAAGCGAAGCTCCCATTGGGTGTGACTCGTCACTCGTCGAGAATCGCCTGCGGTATGCAGAGGCCAAGAATGGTTAACTTTTCAATCCTTCATAGATAACCTACGTCGGAACGACGTAATCGATTGTTAAAAATTGGAAAGTTTTGTAAAGTAAAAAGTACCTAGTTTAATTTTTTAATTAAACTAGGTACTTTTTAATTTTTATTAAATTTAAATTAAATTTTTATTAAATTTTTAAATTAAACTAGGTACTTTTAATTAAACTAGGTCTTTAATTTTTTCTAATAAAAATATGAATAAACTGTAATGTTTTTCATTTACTCACAATAAAATTACCTACACTACGACATAATATCACATCCAAAAACCTAATATACACAAAATCCAAAATATGCTCACTCAAACACCCAGGTAGCCAAGCACCGCAAATGTATCGCAAATGTGGAGTACGCCGTACCGCTACTGTACGCCGTACCGCTACTGTAGCGGGATTCCGTAACTCGTTACGCGAGATTTTGTCATCGTTAGGTAACGACAGCCAATGAGCGCCTCCCTTTCTTCTGTAATCGAGCATGCGATTGGCTGTCGTTACCCAACGATAACGAAACCTCGCGTAACGAGTTACGGAATCCCGCTACTGGGCATGATTATCTATCTAGGGTTAAACATGTTCAATTAGCTTTCGGACCCCTCGATCACAGATAACTTATTTTTAGAGGATACGAAATAGAATAGGAATATATATTGTCCAAATATTTTCGGAGAGGTTTTCGATTTTAGTACGTGTTACCATGGAAGGTGTTGCCTTATCGGCTGAGTATTTCCGTTGCTGTACACGCGCATTCCGAGTGCGCACGATCGCTGTAAACAGCACTAAACAAGTGTCATTTTCATAATCACAAATGCATCGACCAAGAAGCCGAGACTGAAGGGCCTTATCAAATCAATTGATACTTGTTTACTTTTTACGTTTCATTGCATATCAGCCGAGAAACAAAGAAAAAATGAGCGTCCTCGACGCGGAGACCGTTAGCGATTTGGTACAAAAAATGGTCGTCTCTCTGTGCGGCGAGCAAAAGCCAGGTGAGGTTATCCAAGGAGTCGCGGGTTTTTCTCTTTAGATGAAATTTCGCTCTTTTTACTTGTTATCTTTTCTCCTATCGTTGTTTCTTCGAGTTTTTCCAATTTTAGCGAATATTTGTTTTCCGACGACTTTTTCCACCCCATTTCCGGTTTTTTTCCTATCGAGGTTATCGTTAATATCGTTAACCTTATTCGTTTTTAAGTACCAAAAAAACTGAATGTTGAAGCAAAAAAAAATGTTTATGCAAAAAAAAATGTTTATTCAATAATCACCTTCGTACAAACAAAAATACACAATCTTCAATTTTAAACTTAAATTTTGATAACAACGCGTATAGTACTGATAAATTGCTGTATGCAATTAGAATATTCACTAAGTAATATTGAAAACATTTTTTGTTTTCGAAAGTTTCTGTACAGCAAAATTTAAGAAACGCCTGTGTGCGATCGCAAGCGCTGCTTTTTATCGACTACGAATGCGTTTCGGTTGGCCGCAGCGCAGTAGTTGCTACGGCAATTGCGGTCGTTCAAAGTTGGATGCTCGACGATGAGAGCTCAATCCTTTTGGCTTTGTTGTTTTGGATATTCAAAACGTAGGCTTTATTAGGCACTGGGTCTTACATGGGTTAGATACCTTATTACGAAATGAATTCTTCCTTTAATTCCAATTCGATGAAATTTGGTCATCGCTCGAATCTGAATAAACACTGATTATTTTCTTTTATTATTATTCTTATATAAGATCTATATATTTTTTATTATTATGTATTATTATGTACATTATTATATATATTTTTTATTATTATGTATTATTATGTACATTATTATATATATTTTTTATTATTATGTATTTTTATATACATTATTATATATATTTTTTATTATTATGTATTATTATATACATTATTATATATATTTTTTATTATTATGTATTATTATATACATTATTATATATTTTTTTTATTATTATATATTATTATATACATTATATAGCTTATATATTATCATTATATATAAATGTTGGGGTTCCTTTATTCCATGTACACCCTTGCTGGTTTTTACGTATCTCCTCTCTTTTTTCTCCTCGAGTTCCAAATTCTCCGTGCCTCCGTAACCTTCCATTGGTTCATCTTTTTTCCTGTCATTCCCTACCCGCACTTCGAGCTAACCTACCTATAGCGCGTCCACAGCCGACTTAGCTACACTTAGCATTCGCCGAGGATACGGGGAAACTGTGGAAAACCCGTGCCGGTATAGACAGCCCTGTATTTGCTTGATTCTTTGGTGTACACGCTTCGTATTGAAGTATCTACATCAAAGTCTCAGAAAAAACGGCCTCCCGCTGACTGGTCGATGCGCCGGTCAGAGCACGGCTAAACGGTCACCGCGCCAAGTATCAGCCTCTCTCGATGCTGCTTAACTTCGGTGATCGCCCGAGCCGCACTCCGACCGCCCAGCCACCAGTGTCGGTTCATTATACGGTGCAACCTCGATTTAACAAATCGGAGGGGAACAAGAAAATATTCGTTATATCAAGTAATTCGTTGAACTGAGGTTTGCTCAAGGGGATTACGAATTCATTACAAAGAATTTGTTAAATCGAGGAAGTCGTTATATTGAGGTTCGTTGGATTAAGGTCGCACTGTATATATTATATATTATCATTATATATATTATTATATATTATTTATTGTTCTCATTATTTCTTATTTCTTTGAAAATACTTTGTTCGGTTTGCAGCGCAAGAGGCGATACGTAAGTTCATGAGATTCTCTCTGGGCTTGCTTTCGTCCAATCCGGGATCGGACACGTTTCGCGAGGACGAAACTACCGTCGCTGCTAACATGAGGAGCAAACTGTCCGCCAGAGACGCCGCACAGTTCGACAAGCTCCACAACGATCTCAAAGACAAAGTACGTCCGTTTCTAAATTCAATATCATTTCAATTTTGGTTAATAAACTATCGAACGAATCATTTGGAAATTTATGGTTTTTATTTATTTTTAGCCATTGAAAAATCGACTCAACGTTTTGATATTTTTGATGTACGTTAGTCAATCGGCCGATCAAACAAGGGAGAGGAGCAGCCCCTTCATCGATACGCGCTCCGGTTTGGGTTTGCCGATTCCTCCTAACGGCGGTAAGCGCGACGCTTCGAGATCTATCCAAACTCGAGTTTGGTTCGCCTTTGACGATTAGACCTGAGTTTGGATTGGTTTCCCCTATCTAGACCTAAATCCAGAATTAGGTGAATTTGGAAATCTGAAAATCCAGAATTAAGAGCATAGAGAACACCCCCACCACAGCCTTCTCCTACCCCTAAATTTTGAAACTACTATTCTCCCAAACGGATGAACCGATCGGGTTGAAATTTGTTGTGTGCATTCAGGAAGTCGGACCCGAGTTCGGTCAGCTCACCATTTTGTCAAATTTTGAAAAAAAATTACAGTTTGTGGTTACCATTGGAGAAATGATTAATTGACGATGGTATTTCATTTCTGAAAATTTGGTGGCCTGACGGAAGTCGGCCGCAAAAAAAAAACACATTTTGAGCTTTGTTTCATACATTTCTATGCAGAATTGACGAAAATCAGCTATTTTGAAAAATTAGACGTAAATGTAGAAAACATGTACCAACAAAGATCACAATATTATTGACCATGACAATGTTTCACCGCTGTCCTGACGAGTCAGTCCATTCGGCGAAGCGAATGACGCTCTCTATAGTAATACTCCCTAGGGGGCATCCATTAATTACGTGACGTGATTTTGGGGATTTTTCAACCCCCCCCGGTGAGATGTGAGATTTTTCTCAACTCCCTCCCCCTCCCCTAATCTCACGTGAGATTAATCAAAATGCATACGTTTACGGAAAATAAATTTTAGTAGAAGTAACCGTGGTCGTAGTTTCATTTACTCCACCATGTAAAGTAGCAGGGAATACTTTACATGGTGGAATAAATAGAATAATTTGCATGGTGGATTAAATAATATAAATATTATTATATACGATGCAGCTACTTTGTTCAAACGAATAAGTGGAATTTCACAAATTCAAATTAGTGAAGGAGAATTTAACTGATGAAATCAGTCGATGTTGCTGATTCAATCAGTGAATTTCACTGAATAGTATCATTCATTTTAAGAGAAAGTATTTTAGTGGAGAAAGATTTCTTATTTAATTTAAACCAGTTTTCTCATAATTTTACACTGTTTCTAGCGGAGAAAATTTACTTGATATTTGCCGAAGCCCCCCCTCTCCCCCACGTGAGATTGGATGAGATTTCGTTCGAACCCCCCCAACGCCTCATGTAATTAATGGACGCCAACCTATGCGAATGACGCTCCCTCTAGAATCGCGTGCGTGGCGCCATCCGTCGGTAGTGACTCGCAGCTCAAAACTACATGAATGTCACTACCGACGTAACGAGGGGCCACGTCGAAATTCTCCGGCGTGTTCTCTACGCCCTTAAGAAAATGCGACTTCAATAAGGATTTCAGTGTAAATTCGAGCCTGATACGTGGATTCGTAGCTGGGAAAATGGAATTTGATAATTAGGCCAAGCGCCGGGTACTTTTGGGGTAAAAATGTTCTGGAACAGGTATTTTTTTTTTTGAATATGTTCAGGGGTGTCCCCTGAATGTAAATCCAAATTGGCGTCATAGGTTAAGGTTCGCTTCAGCCGCCATCTTGGAAAACACGTTTTATCAAATACCTCGCGAACCGCGCATCGTACGACAAAAATTGTGAAGATCATGATTGTAGATAATAATATTTGCCATCTTTTTTATTTGAAACTTTTCTTCGTAAAACGCATAGATTTTTAATTATAGCGCTCCAAACTTTTTTCAATATGGTTTTTGCTAAATATTTAGTTAATGGTCGATCATAAATAAAAAATGGTGACAACTAATTTGTAGAGCATGAAATTTCCTATAAATTCCACTTGAAACTTTTTCCGTAGTATTTATAGTTTAGGAGCTACAGCTTGGTAAAACTTGCACCTCGTATGTTATCAGTGGCAGTATTGCTCGTTGTATACGAAAAAAATTTCATAACGCATAAAATGGCACAAAGTGTTCAAAAAAATGTCAATGCAGCTGTGTAGCGAATGGATTAAAATTATAAATAGTGTGGAGAACAACTAATAATTTATCGATCTTTATTGTTACTTAAAACGGTATAATGATACAAGAATGTCCATGTGGCAAAAAACAATAATGCTACGTCGTAAGAATTGTTATTGTTATCATTAATATTATTATTATTAATTAACGTTATGCTTGTATAATGCTATTTCATATTGTACAGTATTATTTTATATTGTATATTGTAACGTGCTGTAATATTAATAATGATTTCTTTTTTAATATAATATAATAAATATAATTAAATATAATTAAATATAATATTTAGCAAAAACCATATTGAAAAAAGTTTGGAGCGCTATAATAAAAAATCTATGCGCTTTACAAAAAAAAGTTTCAAATAAAGAAGATAGCAAATATTATCTACAATAATGATCTCAACAACTTTTGTCGCACGATGCGCGGTTCGCGAGATATTTAATAAAACGTGTTTTCCAAGATAGCGGCTAAAGCGAACCTTAAGCGATGACTCCAACTTGGATTTACATTCAGGGGACACCCCTGAACATATTCAAAAAAAAAAAACCTGTTCCAGAACATTTTTAGCCAAACTTTGTGGACTGGGGCTCTTGGAGTAAATCGATGACGGAAATAATGGATAAAGCGTCGCGACGGAAATTTGGCACGCCCACAGGTCAAGCCTCGCAAACCTCTTGTACAAACGCTCAAATCGTGAGGACGAACGAGACCCGAGCTCGTCCCTCCAGAGAAGCAGCACGGATTTTCAACGAGGATTGCACGTCCGAGAACGTGCTCGTTCAAGACCTCATATATTCGTTCCAAGGAATCGAGGGCAAAGTTTTGAAGCTCGATTCGAATTACGGATTTCAAATAGATCCGAAAGCGAACGTGAGTCGTAGCCACAAACAGGCGGTGTTGCGATTGAGCGAGCTGGGTTACCTGCACAACGTGGTGCGACGAGGCCTCGAAAGAATATCGATGGCGGGTGCGAGCCGCGTCGCTGACAGTTTCGTTGCTGCCCTCCATCGGGAGTTGTCCGAATATTATCGATTTATCGCGATAATGCAGGAGCAAGTTAACAGGTAGAGTGACCCGTTCGATATATTTGTCTCGGGTGGATTACTCGAATTATCCTCTTTAAGGACGTATCGAAGTATCACGTGACACGAGTGCGAGAGAGATAGTCGAAATTTTTAAATTGCATTTCTCAAGGACGAAACGTTTTTTATAGTAAAATGCAATCATATATTTCTGTTTGTTTGATTTCTACAAATATTGATGCTCGATTTTTCGCCGTAAACTTAATCGACGCCGAAAAAACGGATTTCGAAAATTTGTGAGGTTATGTCGATGTTCGTCATGCCCTTAAAAGACGGCGATACACGAGCTCGGTCGGTATGGCAGATCGAGATAGTAAATACCCACGGATTTCCTAAACGGCTCTTCAGAATTGAGTGAAATTTGACCAGGCGTCAAATTAATAGACGAACGGCTGTCTGCCCCTAAAATTCCGCGAGTCGAAAGTAGATTGTATTACCACGCGAGCGTCGTGATGGAAATGCTGTAAAATAAAAAGTTTGGCTAATATCGTGACTCGGAGAAGAGCAGAGCCGCGTAGCCACATTCGAAACATTCATTTTGAGACCTCAATCTATTTCATCGCATATTTCAGGAAATCCGTGGGAATCTACAATTTGTAGGTATTTGTTTACGATTTCGAGAAAGTATCGTCTGACATTTGTGACATTTAGTTCCGGGGAATATCGGGAGCGGCGAACGTCTCGAAATTTTCGGTGTGTACGTATGTCCGTATAGCGTATGTCGAGGCTTGACAGACGCTAGCGCTGATGTTGCCTCGCGGTAGATAACTGTAGCTCGCTTTAATTTTGTTTTACCGACGCGAACAGTGGCTGCGTCCAAGTTTCGTCGCGGGTATCACCTCCTCTTAAGCATTTACGTAAGGTCAAGTCCGCGGTACATCTATTTATTTTTTAACGTTAATTTTAGTGTCGAAATGTTGGACGTATCAAGTTGAACAGCAGCTTACAGAACGCCACTGAAACGTCAAAAGTAACCCACGAATATTTCCAGAATTGATGGCTAATTAAATGTTTTCTCAAGGGTTACAAGCTCAGATAATTTTTATATAAAGGCTCCCATGGGGAGAACACCAATAGTTGCATATAAAGACATTCTTCGGTAATATTTTTGTCTTTTTTTACAAATATAAAAATTGTTAATGAACCCTTTCTAAGTTAATTTGATCAGCATTAAATTTGTAACTATCTCTGAAGAAATAAAATTCTAAAAATTAATTATAAATATCACGCGTACGAAATCTCGGACAAAAGCTAGTTGTTATACAGGGTAGTCGGTTAATTGACGTCATAAAAAAAAATGTAGATCCGGCATGTCGTGGGGAATCCGAAACACCCCCATGTATGTTATGTAATTTTTTATAGTTTAGGAGTTATGATTTTTTTTGGTTTTTTGAGGAATTTCGAAAAGTTCTAAAAAATTCTAAAAGAAAAAGCAAGATACTTTTCAGTTTTTTTTTGTTGTAACTAATTTGTTATGAGTTGCACTTTTATGCATAAAATAATCAGCTTCGTAACTTTGATGAAAGTTATGAAAATGTTGGTCTAAAGTTAAAAATTTTCGTTCCGTGAAT
>JAPYZJ010009163.1:0-15856 GCA_030522765.1 Ophioninae sp. B BG-2022a
CCGACTCGGGGCCGATACCGCGACCGCGACGAGATCCCACAGTGTCCCCCTGACCAAAATAATTGTTGGAGTAATTCGATCAAGATTTGCCTTAACGTTGTCGACTCGTGAGAGTCAAAGGACTCGGCGACGGATGAAGGCGAGAGCGCGGATTGGCTGGAGCCAAATCGACCAATAGCAAGGCAGCAGGATGGCTTGAGAGCCCCTAGTCTTTGCTGGAAGCGTGGTCCCGCGAGGCTCGGGCAGATGAGCAAAGGAGTCGCGCCGAAAAGGAGAAGACGTAAACTTCTAATAGAATTAAGTGTTAAGCAAAGAAAAAAAATACTGTGAGAAATAAAAGGTCGAGTTCTAATACCATGACATTTAATTTTTTTCTTCGTGTTCTTTTTTCTCAAACCTCGTGCGATCGATGACTGACTCATTAAAATTAACACTCCATTGAACCAGAATTTCAATAGGTTATGGTCCCAGCCACGCGGGCGAAGTGAGTGATTATTCGAGTCAGTGCGATTTCTTTCGAGATTGCGAAGGAAAAGAAAGGCGAGAAGCCTCGTGGCGCGAGAAATAAAGGTACGAAAAAAAACGTGGTGCGCGGAGCCGGCGAGAAGCCGGAAGCGGCCATATTGGACATCGTGTTCGCTCGAGTGAATCGCGTGCAGTGATACGAAAATATAATCTGTGATTGCGGAAGCAATCTCAACGAGACATTTAACGAAATTCGACGGGACTGATTTTCACGGTTGGAAGTTCGAGATGAAAGCTTCATTTATGGCACAGAGGCTCTGGAAAATAGTCGACGGTACGAGCACGAAACCGGAAGAAGGACAGGCGTTGAACGACACGTGGGAAGCGGACAATGCAAAAGCAGTGTTTCTACTGTCGTCGGCATTGGAATCGACTCAAAGACAAGCGTTGATGGTATACACGACAGCCCATGAGATGTGGACGAGTCTGGAGAGAGCGCATGAGCAGAAAACGGCTTCAAATAAGTTGGCGCTTGCGAGAAAATTCTTTGAGTACGAAATGAAGCCAAATGCGTCCATGATGCAACACGTGGCCGCCGTGAGAAACCATGCGGCGAGGTATCTAGACGTTGGTAGAGTGCTCGACGACATTCTAATCATGGCAAAAGTGCTCGGAAGTTTATCGGAAAAATACAGTAATTTCCAGACTCTGTGGGACAATGTCGTCGGAGAAATACAGACTATAGAAAATCTCGAGGAGCGATTGATTCGGGAAGAATCGAGACTCGCCGCGATGGACGACAAGTTCGGAGCATTCTCCGCCGCGAGTGTAGTGCAAAAAAAAAAAGAACACGCGAAGTGAAAAATCACATGAAGTGAAGAACAAAGACAATAGAAACACACAGTGCGGTGCTATCGCTGTCAAGGGCTGGGACATTACGCTCGTGACTGCAAGAGCAAGAAGAAACACAGTGACCGTGGGGGGGACCGAGTCGAGGAGATAACCAAGACTGTGCGTTCGTGGTAGAGAGCAAAGCAAGTGCGCGAGATGCGACTGCCGGTAAGAGCGAAGAGTGCGAGATACCGATCGGTATAGTAAACGAGATGTAGAAAGCCGATAAAAGAGACGTCTGGCTTACTGACAGCGGGTCGTCGCGACACATTACCTTTCGTCGGGAATGGCTGAGAAACTATCGGGAGTTACTGTCGGGAGAAAAAGTGACACTTGGCGACGACAAAAATTGCGCGATAGCCGGAGAAGGCACGGTTGATATATTGAAGTTTGTGCGCGGAACGTGGATCGCATCGAGTATCGAAAACGTGTTGTACGTACCGGAAATGACCAAAAATCTTTTCTCGGTGGGCGCTTGTCCGAGAAAAGGAATCGGTATTTATTTTTTTCGGAACACAGTTAGCTTCAATAATCGAGGTCTGACTATCGGACACGGAGTGTTGCAAGACAATCAGATTTATCGAATGTTTTTCAAAACGATAAACGCGAGCACGGGAAATGAAGGTAACGCGGTAAAAATCGATTCTCGAGTGTGGCATGAACGCTTAGGTCACGTGAGCCGACAAGCAATACGGGACATAGTAAAAAACAATCTCGTAAACAGAGTGAATCTGTGCGAGAGGCTTCATGCAAAAGAAGGGTGTGGACTTCCACGAAACTTTTGCTCCAGTCGTGGGATACGACTCGATTCCGGTGTTGCTGTCAATCGTCGCGTCGAGAAATTTCGAGTTGGCGGAGTTTGACGTTCAAACGGCGTTCTTATAAGGGAAACTGGACGTCGAGATGTATATGGAACTCCCGGAAGGGCTCAACGAAGAAGGATCCAGAGAAGACTCGGTATGCTTGTTAGAGAAATCGCTTTACGGCCCGAAGCAAGCACCGAGATACTGGAATCAGGAACTTTGTGCCTTCCTGAATCGGTTCCAGTTCCATGAGACAAACGCCGATCGCTGTATCTTCGTGGGACGTATAAACGAGAAACTCGTGTATCTGGCTCTGTACGTGGATGATGGTCTCGTAGCCGCAGAGAATGCCGAAACGATCGAATTAGTGTTGAGTCATCTGAGCAAAAGATTTAAGATAACGCTGGGAGACGCGCGTCTGTTCGTGGGACTCCAAATCGATCGAGATCGCGAGAGAAAGTCAATTTTCGTCCATCAATCCGGGTACGCGAGAAAGGTCGTTGAAAGACTTCATATGGAAAGCGCGAAGTTTCTGAGCACTCCAATTGATTTGAATGTGACACTTAGCCCAGCAGAAGAAGGAGAAGAGACATCGAGAGTACCCTATCGCGAGGCCGTCGGCTCTTTGATGTTTCTGTCCGTGGTATCGAGACCCGACATAACGTACGCGGTATCTGAAGTAAGCAAATACTTAAATCGTCACAGCGAAAAGCACTGGAGAGCTGTGAAAAGAATCTTGGCGTACGTGTCGGGGATGACGAGTTACGGCATCGAGTACGGAAACGGCGGAAGCGGTTCATTCGCGGCAACACTCGTCGACTACGCTGACGCTGACTTCGCAGGAGATGTCGAGAGGAGGAGATCAACTACGGGCTCGAGATACGGGTTCGAGATGGCTGGAGGACCAGTAAATTTGGGCTAGTCAGTGACAACCGATAGTAACTTTGAGTACGACAGAGGCAGAGTACGTGGCAGCGTCCATTACATCGCGTGAGGCAATCCGGTTGTGAACTCTCCTCTCAGAGATCTCATGTCCATGCAAAGAACCAACGATCATTTTCGTGGATAACCAGAGTGCAATTCGGTTCGTGAAGGATCCCGAATTTCACAAACGAACAAAACAGATCGATGTTCATTTTCATTTTGTACGGGAGAAAGTACAAGGTGGAAACTTAAGGATCGAGTATCTGCAGACGGAGTTGCAGAAAGCGGACATCTTCACCAAGGCATTGTCGAGAGACGGTTTCAACATGCTGAGGGAAAGCATTTGTCAGAGAGATAAAACGAATCTCGATCGAACGGCGGAAGTGTTGGAGTAGTTCGATCAAGATTCGCCTTCACGTTGTCGACTCGCGAGAGGCGAAGGACTCGGCGACGGAGGAAGGCGAGAGCGCGGATTGGCTGGAGCCAAATCGACCAATAGCAAGGCAGCAGGATGGCAAAGGAGTCGCGGCGAAAAGGGGAAGACGAAAACTTGTAATAGAATTAAGAGTGAAACAAAGAAAAAAAAATATTGTGAGAAATAAAAGTCCGAGTTCTAATACCAAGACATTTAATTTTTTTCCTCGTGTTCTTTTTTCTCAAACCTCGTGCGATCGATGACTGGCTCATTAAAATTAACACTCCATTGAATCAGAATTTCAATAATAATTTGCGCTCTAATATTGTTTGTACTCCCTTTTGTATGACGGCGTGAGAGCGAGAGAGAGAGGCCCGAAGGTTCCGAGAGCCGCGAGGCACCGGTGGAGATAGACGGCGAAAGAGGACGGGTAGGCTGCCTGCTTCCCCCACTCCACCAGGGTCTATGATTGGCGTCGTCTGCGAGGACGGGTGGCCCGCTAACACACGGACATTCAAATTTTCGGCTGTGGTCGATCGAACGAACATCCATAAAGGATATTGGCTGTCCTTCTCGCGTTCCCGATGGCCCACGGTCCCGTAGGGCATTTACGTAAAATTATAACAAATACTGACGAGCTCGTCCGGTTTTCACCCATTGTCACCCGACCGGGTATTTGTAATGCGCGCCATGCAGCACTTTCCCGATTTCGGGAAGCGCGTTACTGCCCCCTGCGTAAGGCCACGTAATTACTAAGCAAAGAGAGGGAAGTCGTGACGCTTCTGGGAGTCCGCGGACGCGGAAGAGAGGTGTCTTCCTGCGAGGTCTCGAGTCGGTTGGACGAGGAACGCGAGCCATTTAGAGTGGAAGTCGGCCGATTACGCAGTAAGCCCTCGTTGCGCCTTTGCGTGAGTAATCCGTTAGCCGGAGTTTCCGTTGGGCCGTTTCTCGTTCTGGGGATTGTCGCGATCGCGAATTTGTGAGAATTGTGGATGTGTGAGAGCGTGAACGAATTGAAATCGTTTGGAAACCACGAGCGTCCCGCCGGGGAATTCGCGTCGCGGTCGCGCGCGGAAGATCACCCATCGCGTCGGGCGGGGTCCGCGTGATGTTTTTGGGATAATAAGTTGCGCATGGAACAGGGTCCCCGCAATTTTTTGGACAATAATCCGCGTGTAGGGCGGGGTCCACACGGGGAGTTAGCGAGTGCGGGAGGGAATAATCGTGTGTGAGTGAGAAAGTGTCCCGTGGTCGGTGCTCCCTCGAGGACGCCGTGGCATTCGTGCCGGAAAGACGGAATAATAAGTAATTTTGTCGAAGGGACTGGGGTATCGCTTCGCGGAGACTTAGCCTCCCGCCTTCCAGCGGGACGCGGACTCGAATCCGCGCGGCGCCCCGAGACCTTGTCCCGATCGGCTTTCGGTCGGGCAACCATCTTCTCGGCTGTGGAGGATTCCCGATGCCGTCGGGCGGAGGGATCATCCGCCGAGGGCATTTTCGTGCGTGAGTGTGGCGACCGAGAAATTTAAATCGCGTTTGTGAAGGGAAGCTCGGCCGGGTAACCGATTAGCGGGGGCTCGGTTTCGTTTGGTGTGTCGCGTGGCCGTTAGGCGAAGTCGTCCGAGGCCGACAACGAGCTCGTGTTAGCCTGTAAGAGTTCAGGTCCCGGTCGCGTATGTGTGGAAAGTAGAGTAAGATTACCCGTTTGTTTCATAAGGGACTTCGTCGCGGTGGTTTTGTCCCGTAATTTTGTATTTTCCCGCGAGTGTTAGTTAAGAGAAATTAAAGGACGCCGAAAGACACAAGCCCCGTTGGTTTTCTCATTCCGTTTTATTGTTTCGCGGGTGGTTTTGGTTTCACGTGATACGGACCCCCCCCCCCCCCTACCATTCCCCCATGGATGCGGCGACGTCGGGCAGTCGCTCTCGCGCTCGTCCATCCTGGTGAACCGATTTCTTTTCGGCTGGCGCCCTAAATAAATCACCGGGACGCACGAGAGCGGGTTTTGTGGCCATCACGGACAGAACATCCCGTTCGGAAGAAATTTTGGTCAGAAATTTGGCGCCCAACGTGGGGCAAAACGCGTTTGGGAATATTTCATTTAGCATCCTTCTGGAATAATCGCGAATATTCGGGAAGTGTCTTTCGGCTTATTTCTTTTTTTTCTTTGGTATGGTGTATTGTAGTTGTCTCTTGGATTGTCCGGTATATTGTATTATTGTTTTTCCCTTGTTGATATTCGGTGCTACCTTTCTCTTATTTTCTCGGATATTTCCGAGTTTAGGAGGACGGGGCTGAGCGAGAAGGCCCTGAGTTTTTTGTGACTTTCGGTATTGTTGTCGAGGAGAAGCGGTTTGTAAGCCGAGCTCTGGTCGCCGTCTTCGGCGAGCCAGATAGCATCAATTGGATGTTTACATTTTTTTGTGTCCCCGACAACAGATTTGAGAATAAGTCTTCATGAGGAAACCGAAAATTGAATGGGAGATTGAGAGCCCGGTATAGGAGCTCCCGACATTACCGACCGTCGGGTAAGGAAAGGATCGCTAAGAAGTTCCCGTCTATTGAGAGAGAGAAATTATAATAAGGAAAGGATCGCCGAGAAGGTCCCGTCCATTGCGAGGATAAATTTAAGATAATGGATTCTACGTGAGAATGAAATCTGTTTTGTTATTTGTCACTTTTATTTTTCAAGTTCGGTATTTCGATTGGGAATTGTAAGGGAATGGCGTTTATTCCTATTTTGAAAAACAAGGGGAAAACCTCATTTATGCATGTTCATGTTTTGTAACCGGTGGGTCAACGCGTTTGCGAGAAAAGTGAGGACGGATCGTGTAAAGACTTTTGGGTATTATTTTCTTTCTTTTAAATTTCTTTTCCGGCTGACGCGTTAATTTCGTTTTGAAAATTTGAATTAGCTTTTTTTACGATTTGATGTTTTTTTTATTATTCCGTATATATATTGTGACGGGGTAAATTTTCCTCTCGGCCCATCAACCAAAAATCCACCAATCGAGATCATTACGAGAACCGGGACGACAACCGTCACCTTCGGCCGTCTTCCGTGTGTGCAAGCAAACCCGCAGTCTCACCGGGGGGCGCCGGGGAAATTTTGTATCGCCGGTTTTCCCAACCGGACTAAACTGGGGCCAGGGGGATCCGCCCTGACCCACCAACGAGCGGGAGTTGGAGAACCTCCCTAACTTAACCGGTTTCGCCTGGGAGTCTGGAGACCTCCCTGATTTTTTATAATCTCCGGAATCATAACCAGCCCAAACTGGGTGTACTTGCACGGAGGACGGTTGCGGTATAGCTCGGCCGCTCAGGCTGTTGGTTGTGGTAGAGGGGTCGCGATTCACCGAGGAGTAGAAGCGAGAATGATCAACTCGCAGCACAAAAAATAAAAACACAAAAAAAAATAAACTTGATCACATCCGGAAGCCAATGAAATAAAACACTTGTTTTATTTTATTGTGCAAGAACTGACACTTAACGTGTCCCGGGAACCGATGTTATCACCAATCCGAGACTTATCGAGAGTCGGGACACGAGGCGTCCCAACCCCGAAGCGCGATCACTCCGCCGAAGGAACACGTCCGTCCGCGATGAACACCGAGACAAGACTCCCCGAGAGGTCACCCTCTCGAAAATTCCAATAATCGAGATCCAAAAGGGTCGTTCAAAATCAACAACTTTTGAAACACCCTGTACGCCTCGCAAGGCTAGGGCTAGCGCGCGAGAGCCGCGTCGAGCACGGGTCCTGAAAAAAGGTAAACACGCTCGCGTCGCGAGAACTCTTGCTTGAAGCGATACTTTGTAAGTATCGCCTTCGAAAATCGCGAGCATTATTTCAAACCTGAATTATTCTATCGAGATCAGGAATATTCTCGAAGAATATTCCTCGAAACTATAGCTTCTGCCCGAGTTACCGTGCACAAACGGTAGCAAAACGGTAGCAAAACGGGGACTTCTTCCGAACGGTAACACTGAATCTCTCGGGGATCGCAACCCCGGGTCATCGTGCGAGGGGGTAACACACTTCTTAAAGAAGCGCGGCACGGAGGCCTCCAGCCTCCGCCCGGAACCAAACGAGTCGCCCTCCAACACGATGCACCACGCCAATGGGGGCGCCGACGCCTCAGTCGGGCGTGCACCGATTCCCCGAGATTTTCTGTTGGGTGCGTTCCTCGGCCGAGATTGCTCGTTACGTTGAGCGACACTCCGCTCGACCGAGTTCGGCACCTAACTCTAACCGAACCCAACCCAAACCCAAACTTTACCCCAACCCAAAACCAAATCGAAAACAACCCCAAGAAAAACTACAGGAGAAGTCGAACCCAATCAAACCCAGACCCAAACACAACGGTACCAGAACCAGCTCGGACCGCTATCGGTAACAAATCTTTGTGACGCGACTCAAAAAATCACGCCACAATATATATATATTTGTATACAGATATGCATATAATTACGGTAATATAACGGGTGGCGATCGCCACGACATGACACCTCCCCCCTTTAAGAGGAAGCAACCCTACTGGATTGCTGAGGAACGCCGCGAAGGCGGCTCAATAGGCTGGCGTCGACACCTGACATCCTTCTTGGTATGGGCGGCGTAAGTTGTTGCACCTGTTCGTTGCTGACATTCATTAACTCGTGGGGTGTGACCGTCGCGGTCGATGCGTTGGATCGGATATCGCGTCTCTGGGCTCGCGAAATGAGTAGGCTGGTCACGGAATTCCATAATGCGCTGAAAAGAGCGAAAGTATATCCATAGAATGAATGGAGGGTGTAGCCGTGGACACACGTGTCGATGGCGCTCTTGATGATTGAATAAATAGCGAGGATCCCAAATAGTCCTGCGCTGACTACTCCAAATTGTTGAAAGCCGTGCCAGAGCTTTTTAAATGCGTTTGTTGTTATGTGTTCCAAGGTGTTTTCGTCTAGAAGATTTTTCAATGAGATGACCCCGTCTGGAATGGGGTATCCTGCCGATCCCCTCGCTAAGTTATTGAGTAGGGCGGGTCTTTCGGCCGGAAACATTATACGATCTCGTAATTCGTTGATCAACTTCTCGTTGTCGATGCCACTTGTTGCCAAATCTTTGATAGCTGAGTATGGCCAGGTCGGAGTGGTCATGGGGCGGATAATTTGAGGAGGAGGAGGATTCAGACGAGAATTATCTTCGGATCCATTCTGTAAACATAAATGAATAGTTTTGGTTACAGACGAGTACCTCGGAGTTTATTTCTGTAATCTATCCGGGGTTTTCCTTTATACAGGAATTTTACATTACCATCGGACAAAATTTCGATCATCTCACAAGGTTCACTATATTGATCTGAAAATTTTCCTTTTTGTGATTCTTTTCGCAAGATTACTCGGTCTCCAACCTTGAAATGTTTGGGGTTGATGTTACGATCGTAGTACTCCTTGGATTTTTCCTTAGATTGGTGGAGATTTGTTGCGGCCATGTTCTGAAGACCGTCGATTCTCGTAAATAATTCTTGTAAATATTCGGCGTATGTTGTGTTACATCCGTACTTTATTTTCGTCAAAATCAATGTTCCACTTTCCGACTTCCGACTCATCGCATTAGGAAATCAATCGGTTCTGGGGCGTCCGATTCTCACTTCGACAAATATTACTCAATAACGCGCGATTTCAATTGTAAGACTTTTCGTTTAGCGGCCAATCGAAACTGCTGATTTATTCAAAATGCAAGAAGATATAAACATCCAGTTGAAGCCAACCCAGTCAGTCTCTCGCAAATCCGAGGATAATGCGGAGCTCCGCGGAGTGTTTCACTCCATGTGCCGAGTCCTTTCCGTTGTCTTGACTTATCAACCGAGTATGCGTCTTCGATTCTACGGGGTCGAGTATCACTGCCTGAGGGATAGTGCGGCACCGAGGTGCAAGTGTCTCGAAGGTATCAAGTGATCGACAGGAACTCGAGTTTATCCAAATTAAATATCAACCATTCATTGTACCAAAATTCAGCAACCGATCTAACCCAGATTCATGTGTGTACCGGGTGAAGAGTGTCCGTGAGCGTGTGTACCAAGCGTTGGGTGAGATACTACACTGTCTTCGAGGAGACCAAATCGCGCAGCGTAGCACATTACACTTCCCAGCCGGGACACTCACCTGTAATTTACTAAGCAGCCTCTATCTTATTTGATTACCCATAAATATTTTTGTCAACCATAAGGAAACGACTGCGAACGAATCTTGCTTAACTAGTCCGATTCTTTTTATACCAAAATATAATTCAAGTATATTCCCCATGGACCTTGAGTATTACTTTATTTCCTCATCCTTGATTGAATAGATGCGCCTAGCGCTTTAATAGCATCCCAAACCAAGTATTCATTTTCTCATCAACAGAGTTTCGTTATTTCAAATCTCCTGTTTTAGCCTCACTCGTAGTTTCGGCTTTAACAGTTGGATCCAAATTTTACTCAATTATTTTGTGAGCCGATGGGTGGCGTGCTAATTTTCCGAAGACGAGCTGATGCGGGGTGTAACCCGTGCCTTCATGGGGGCTGGTATTGTAAGAGAATATTACAAGTTCTAAGAATTCATTCCAGATGGGGTTTTGTCGATGTATTGTTTGAGGTATTCGGTGAGAACGTGGTGTGAATGTTCGAGAGACCCGTTGGTCTGTGGATAAAAGGCTGTTGTTTGACATGTCATAATTTTGAATTTGCGTCCAACAGCTTTCATGAGGTTGTTGCAAAAATTGGACCCTTGGTCCGTGAGAAGGGCGCACGGTGCACCGAAGCGCGGAGTGATGAATTTTACAAATGCCTCGCAAATATTCGTTGATGTAGTGCGACTTAATGCGATAGCGAGGGAGTACTTCGTCAACAAGTCTTGAATCGTGAGGATGTATTGGTTTTCTCCTTGAGTAAGGGGGAGAGGTCCGACAATGTCCATGGCGATCTTATCGAATGCGGCGCCCGGGGTGTCGGTTAAGACCATTGGTTGTTTGGTTTTAACCCTGACTATCTTTTTCAACTGACAATTTTTACAATGTTGAATGCACTCCTATATTTGTGTTTTCATGTTACGCCAAAAGTAATATTCACGGATGGGCTTATAAGTTTTATTAACGCCTTTATAACCGCCTATCAGTGAATCATGTTTTTCGGTTCTAATTTCGAGACGTCCATCTTCCGTGGGAATTTGGACGAGTTGTTTACAGATTATCATTGTTAATTTTTCCTCTCGGAGCGTCTCATATAATAAATTTTTTATTTCGGCTCAGGCCATGTTGCCTATTTTTGCAGTTAGATCAATGAAAATTTCGGAGATACATAATTCACGGATCGCACCCTGCAACGATTGAAACATTTTTATTCCGTTTTCAGGGCCAAAGTTGTCGTGAAAGCTACCCAGAATGGGTAAAGCAAAAGTTCTTTTTGACTGTTTTATTTTAAATTTTCCACGCAGGAACGCCAGGTCCTCTAGTTTAGGGAACATTTCTCGTACCTGCAGTTCCTTAGCTCCTTCATCAAGTGGTTGCCCGGACATGGTAACGAGGACGACGTAGGTGTCCCTTTGCATGGACAATCGATCACGAGTTTTTATTATTTTTAGGCGATTCGTCAAGTGACGATCGTCTTCAATCCTTTCAAATTGCGAGTTATCTCTGTCAATTAAATTACTTTATATGGATTCGTCGTCCGATTCGCTATCAGTTTCGGGTATACCTACACTATTGTTTATTTCTTGGTTAGGATTTTCGTTTGAATTTTCTGTTTCAGGTTCGTTGTTCCAATTAGGGAACATCGGGAAAGGTTCCAAGGACGGACTCTCTGGAAGGACATGTGAAGTTTCCGGGAATAATTCTGGAGGAATGTCTAACGTGACATCAGGGAGTTCGCCTGGCAGAAGAGGAGGGGGTGGTTCATCGGTTGCTTCTACTATTGATCCGATAGGAAGTTTTCTTTTTCATTCGTATTTTCTTTTTAATTTTCTTTTACTTTCCCTTTTGCTTGTTTCTGTTCATTTGTATCGAAACCCATGAACGGGTCGGAATTCACGGAATCTGATTTGTCTTGAATGCGGCTCGTTTGACCGTGTTTGTTGGATTCTTTAGTTTTTCTTTTTTTCTTTTCTTAATGAGAGAAAAAATCCTTTCTTCATCGGAAGAGCTGTCCTCACTTAGTGAATCTTTTACGGTAAGTACCGTTTTGTCCAATGGCGGGTTTCGCGAAAGGGCTTCAGCATTGCTGTTCACCCTTCCAGGTTTGTAAATCATTTTATATGTGTAATTGGCGAGGCTGAGTCGCCAATGCACCAATCTGTTAGCTGGGTTTTTAACCGAATTAAGCCAAACCAAAGGCTTGTGATCGGTGACCAGTGTAAATTGTTGGCCGTAAACGTAAGGCCTAAATGATTCACGCTATACAAAATCGCGAGTAGTTCCTTTTCGATTGTAGAATAATTTCATTCATGTGTATTCAGCGTACGAGAAGCGTAGCTGATTGGTTTGTCTTTGCCTATTTCACCTTGACTAAGGATCCATCTTATTGCAATATCGGTAGCATCCGTAGTAATTATAAATGGTTTTGAGAAATCCGGGTACTGGAGTACCGGTTCTTTGCGAAGGGCGTCGCGAAGGGTTATGAATGCTTTTTCTTGATTGTCGGTCCATTAAAAATGGGGCCCTTTATTTAATAAATATGTTAATGGTTTCGCAATGCCCGAAAAGTTTTCAATAAAATGGCGATAATACCCAGCGCCGCCCAAAAATTCTTTGATGTTCTTTTGAGTGGTAGGTCTCGGATAGTTTTGCAAATCTTCTAATTTTTTGGATCGGGTTTTACGCCTTTTTCGCTAATAATGTGACCAAGGTAGGTCACTTCGCGTCTCAAGAATTCGCATTTGTCGGGCTGTAATTTAAGATTTGCTTGCCTCAATCTTTTTCCGAGTTTGTCAAATTTTTTTGCATGTTCGTTGAGTTTTCGGGCGTAAATTACTATATCGTCGAGATAAACAAGAAGTTCGTTGCCTTGGAGACCGGTGAGAACCTGGTTCATTAAGCGTTGGAACATGGCAGGTGCATTTTTTAACCCGAAAGGCATACGATTAAATTGGTAATGACCAAAAGGCGTTGAAAAAACTGTTTTATGGGCGTCTTCGGGGTGCAGTTTAATTTGGTGGAACCCGCTTGTCAAATCGAATACGGAAAAATATCTTGCGTTACCCAATTGCTCTAAGATTTCCGAGATATGAGGAAGGGGGTAAGCGTCTCCGATTGTTTTTTCGTTTAAATTGCGGTAGTCAATGACCATCCGCCATCGTTTGTTACCTTTTGAGTCCGCCTTTTTGGGGACAATCCAAAGTGGAGAACTGTACGGGGAGGTTGAGGACCTTATGATATTCCCTGCAATTAATTCTTCAACTTGTTTGGTAATTTCCTCCTTATGAATAGGAGGGAAAAGGTATTGTCTCGTAAATACCGATTGATCATCGGTCGTAATGATCCGATGATTAATAGCGCTGTTAAATCCCAGGGGAGTCCCTGGTAAATGGAATAAATCCGAATTTCCCTCGATGAGCGAAACTATGCTTTCGCGTTCCTCTTCATTGAGGTGTCGTAATCTCAATAGGTACGTTACTTCGTCCGATATAGATATTTCGTTTTTAAAAACCCTCTTGGTTGGGGCTAAACGCGAAAAAACCTCCTCTTCTGTCGTTGCTCTGTCCGGAAAGGGGAAGGAAAATAAAGGGCCATCTTCGAGACTCATTGCGTCCGATGAGGTTATTTCAATGTCCTTCGAGAATTCAAAACTGTATTCTTGAATAGTAACACGCACAATTTCTATCCGCAAATTATTTTCAGTGGCATTATGAACCATCAATTGAGCAATGCCATTCCGTACTTTCCCGAGTGTTTGGCCCTTCTCCAAAATGCAGCCTCGGAATGTATCCTTCTTTAAATTCGGGATTATTTACCTTGACGTAGCATACAACCTTTGATCGTTTCGGAATAGATATTGACTCTTTACAAAGAAAAGGGATTACTTGATCACCATAACCCAATTGTTTATTTTTCCAATCTAAAACGGCCTTATTTCCGTCCAAAAATCCGGTTCCTAGCAGTGCGTGCCGATCCATAGAAAACCAGTCATCGACGACGTGAAATTTATTTGCAACATCAATAATGGTCAGATATACTGAACCCAAAGTTTTCACGGGAGTGGAGGAAATTCCCACTAAGTTCAAAAGATCATATCGATCTACATACGATGTTATTAATTGATTTTTAACCAAATTTACTTCAGAACCGGAATCAATCAAGAACGTAGTTAAGCCAGCAATTTGAGGACAATCTATTTGAACGATAGGGGTACGATCCGAAGAGCTTAGGAAGACCCGGACGGTTCGCACTCTTGTGCTTCTACAAATTTTACGGAGCGCTTCTGGCGTCCTTCGTCGCGTGGGGAGGCCCTGTCCATGAGACGGACAGTCGCGTTTTTTGAATCGGAGTTTCCCCGATGTCTTTCATCATTTTGTTTTTTATAAAACATGGGTTCCGAGTGCCCAGGTGTCTGACAACAATTACAGGGAGGACGCGGCCTATTAATCCCTATCATAAGAAGGGCGATTTTCGCCATTGGAAACGCGATTGTTTTGGAAAGGTGGATTCTTTTCCGGAAATTTTTGCCAGCAGTTTTCTGACAAATGTGAGCGACCGCAATGATCGCAATTATTTTTCGCGACAGGTGCGAAATTTATTATTAGCACGGTATTAGGCCTGGATTCCGCGCGAAAATCACGAAAACGGGAACGATCCCATGTCTTTTTCTACTTTGATTGCTTTTGAGAAAGCGTTCTTGAGGTCGAGGTAATTCTCGAGTTTTAAACGGATTCGAAAATCAGGAGGAAGTCCCTGTACAAAGCATTCTAATGTGTCGTTGTCCAACGTTCGGCGGAGGTCGGCGTTTAGAGCGCCGTGATTATCGATTTCGGCTCCGATGATTGTCGTGTGCAAATCTTCGACTCTACTGATATAATCTATAATGTGCTCGTTTTTGGATTTTGAAAAAATACACAGCTCACCACAGAATTCATTAAGGGTTTTTGCGGCTCCGGACAATGTTTTCAGACGATCCGCGAAATCTGTAATGTTATCGAAAGCATAATTTTCCATGGCCGTGGCGGCATGGTCTTTCAATTTGTTTCTTAAGAGTTGGGTTAAACAGAATTCTAGGTGGGGCGCGAACATATCTCGCGCCCGTTTGCAAGAACGAATAAATCGCAATACGGGGATGTTGTATCCGATGAACGTTGGGACTGATTCTAAAGCATCTTTAAATTTGATACCCGAGTTACGTGGAAAATGATCGAATTCGCGTTCATCGACGGTGATATTATTCGGTTCTCGTTTTACCGATTCACGCGAGAGGTGGTGTTGTCTCTCGCCCTTGATTTCACCTATATTTGCTTTTGGAGCACTAATTTGTAACATCATGTCGGACAGTGCTTTTTGCATCTTGTTAGCCTCTCCGACAGTTCCCAGTGTGTCGACGTTTCCTTGTAATCTTTCGGAAATTTCGCGTTGTCATTGTTCTATGTCATGTCCTGGCGATCGCCACCTGTTATATTATCATAATGGTATACTCCTATATACAGGGTGTCCCAGCTACGAATGTCATCCGTGAAATGGGGGGTAGGGGGTGAAATTCTAAGACGACTGTATGGGTCCCAGATGAATCCCTGAATTATTATTAATTTTTTACGGCAGCCAATCAGACGCGCCTGGAGGCGGGCCAACGTCGGTGAGTGACACGCACGTGTGCTAGTGCCCGGAGGGGTGGTACCCCTACCATGCGGACACTGCCGCTCGTCGGTGTGCGCTTGCATGTGGTTGTGTGCGACAAAAAAGGCACTATCGGCGCGCGCGCGGTCGAGCCGATACCATAACTGTTATTAGAAACTTCGGGATGCACAAAGCTCGAGAAGACGTCCCCACAGTGCTTAATAATAATAGCACAAGTCTGAGAAGCCTTCGGATGGTATCTTGGAAAAACGGAAGCTCGTGCTCAAGTTCGGGACGCACAAAGCTCAAGAAGGATGTAATGAGTGGTGGAATCAATTGTTTTTAGATTAAATATTATAAATCAGAACTTGAGAATTGGATGGGAAAAATGCCGGAAGAAGAGAAGAATTATTAAGAGACTTGTCGATTATTAGAATTAAAAGGATTAAAATAAATTGTTTAATAGACTAATTCACTTGAATAATTAAGATATATTGTTACACTTTTTAAAATACGGAGGTATAAGACGCGATTATTTGAACGCGAATAAAATAAAGAGAATATAAAAATTTCCGATTTTCCAGCGTG
>JAPYZJ010009165.1:0-13333 GCA_030522765.1 Ophioninae sp. B BG-2022a
AAACGTTTTCCGACCATTTTTCACAGAGATACAGCCTTTCGAAAAATGGCAAAAAATTTGCTATTTTTTTTCTATCCCTTAATTTTTGCGTCTAGTGTAGTTTAAGAGTAAACTAATTTTCAACAATCTTTTCAAATTTAATAATTTTAAAGAGATACTTGAAAACCAGTTTACACGAAAACTATAATATAAATATTCATTAAAATTTGTATTCATTTCTGTGTTATATTTTTTATTTGAACTGGTATTTTAGATTTAAGTCAACTATTTCGACCCGAGAAACTGGAGGACCCCCTCAAAGATTGGGTAATTGGAATGCAAGGGCGTAATGTTCATTTTCTGGTGCATAACACGTTTCAATGCAAATTACCTAGAACGCCCCAAAACTCTTATGGAGAATTTGAGCCTCAAATAAATAAAATGATTTTACACACGTTAAAAAATATTAACTTCGAATAATGAGGTAAATTAATAATAATTACAGAATTCCGAATAGTAACAATAATGTCCTATTTTGCATTTACACTCGTGGCAAAAAGAAAAGAATTTTTCATTCATTCTTGTTCTCTCTCTCTTTTGGTCTCCCAACAACATGACAACTTTTCTCCTTTCTGATATCATCTTACGAAATAAACTGGAAAGTGGATTTTTCGTTTGCAAGAGAAAAATTATGTAAGCTGATGAGAAAAATTCATGAGAATAGGGTTTTTGGAGGCTTGCTTCTTTGCGACGTAAAAGGTGGACGAGAAGACGAGTAAACGAAAGTAAATTTACTTGGAAGAACGGGAATTCAAAACATCATTATTTTCAACTTCCCCCTAATACACCGAAATCAGAAAGCTATTTTTAAATTCCGAATTAAATGACAGTAGGAAATATTACATTTTAAAAACGAACTTAGCCTAAAAATCACCTTCGAAACGTTAAATAAACAAATTATTTTGCTATTTTACTATTCTTCGAGGATTAGACTTTTAATAATTTACGTGGTTTTGAAAAATATAAAGTTTTATGGTATCTCTAGACTGATATAAAAAACACAAAATTCTCGAAAATATGAGGAATGATAGTTCTAGGAAAAACAACACAAAAATAAAATACAAAAACAAATGCCCGAATTATTTTACAATTTTTCACTAAACAATTCGGTAGTTATATGCATGTGAATTTAAGATGGTAACTTATGGAAAAGCAGCTTCTGCAGATATTAATGGTTGCTAAACCAGTGAAACTAAATCGTCGCAAATTGTCAAAATATTATATCATTAAGTTTTAGGAACGAGCGATTGATTAGGCTACGTTTCCACAAAATAGACTGCCTTGTCATGTTTGACAGTCGACTCATACAATGGTGAAAGATTTATTTACATGATGAATTAATCAGCAATCATTGTAAAACTCAATATAAATTCAGTTTTTGGATAATTATTTATAATAATAATGTTATGTGAACGTAACAATTAAATTGACAATTGAGATTTTTTACAGTTGAAACGGATGAAGTCAGTCATGCACATGCTAATATCGTCGAATTTGATTTCAATTATTACTAAAAGCGGAAAATTAATGAAAGTTAAAAATAATCATCTACGTGAAATTCGAATTTCACGACAATTGTATATGGTAAAACTACTGATGATGTTTGCAAGCAAACTTTTCATTACTTTTTTTTACTTTTGTAAAGTGTTTTGGGGGATTTCAATTATTACTGAACGTGAAAAATTAATATTTCTAAGGGCTAAATTATTATTCAATTGACTGTTTGGAGGGCTAATTATGTACGAGATCTAGACTTTTGAATCCATAATTACTCCATTTTGGATTAACGTTTTGCCTGATATTCCACCCAGTAAGATCGTAATCTGTGCTGTATAAAAAAAACAAATGGGAAAATCTGTTTTTCCCTGAAACATCAGGTATCTTGGAAAAAATTGCGGCAGAAGATCTTGATAGATCCCGGATATCATCTCCCCGCCATTCTCCATAGCTACACTTCCGGAGAACATAAAGTCACACAGGCTCGATTCTACTGAGTCAATTAAAAAAATTGATATTATCGAAACTCTCCACGTCAGGTGGATGAAAAGATTTGCGAATGTGCTTTGAACGACATAGTCGATGTACGAAGCATCAATATATAAAAAAATAAATGGCACCAAATTAAATAATATCATAAACAAATAAATGAGCAAAAGAAAGGTTTTATTGCTTTGAAAATCATATCTTTGTCAATTCTTTATATAAATAACTAAAATTTAAAGGTTATACTCCTTACACAT
Organism: Ophioninae sp. B BG-2022a; assembly: GCA_030522765.1. NCBI lineage: Eukaryota > Metazoa > Arthropoda > Insecta > Hymenoptera > Ichneumonidae > Ophioninae sp. B BG-2022a. The sequence goes on from JAPYZJ010009165.1 coordinate 2,280, forward strand.
AATACTGTAGAGGAAAGACTAGTGTATAATGTGAGGGCGTAAGGATCCATATTTGTACCAGTTTTTGCGTGGATGAGTCTCAACAAAAAAAAAATAACTAGACAAAAAGTACTTGACGATTTTATTTCGCCACAAATATTACGAGTCTCTGAGGAATCTCCGGTTCAAAATTTCATGGAATCCTAGACACTCTGGACTCCCAGACCTTTTTCGTTTTCTTTTTTCGACCGTTGGAACACATTTACGACCAACGGGGTTGGCCCTCACTCGAGCAGGTTCATAGCTCGTTGAATGTGCTCTCAGCTGACTCACCAACCGTAGTCCTTGGTTGCCGGAATCTCTGAAAGCTCTCATCCTGTGTCTCTCACCGCAGACCCTCTCCCTCTGTTTCTTCTTTAATTTCCACTTCCTCTTTTTCTAATTTCAATGCTCCATTCATCCTCGGGCAGTTTCTCAGCTTTTCAATTTTCGTCCCCTCGCGTATCTCAGTAAGGCATGAAATAACGTCCCATTCTTACCCGTTCGCAGCTCCTGTCTCATTATTTAGTATAACGTATAATTCTCTTGGGTGGCAAGCTCAAATTTAATTTTTGGCGAAAACAACCACGTTTATTAACGAACCGGCTTTAATTACAGAACAACTAAATTTTATGCGACAACGAAGAAAACTCAATTATCCTTCGACAGTTATTTTTAGTGAGACTAAATTGAGGAATTTTTAGGAAAATGTTCGCCCTTTGAAATATGATGAGCATGCCTTTTGGAAAGTGCAACAATATATATTATTTGTATATTCATTTGATATTATCTCTTTATTCCATGTATAGCCTTGCGAAATTTGGCATTTTTTGCTTCCTTCCCTATTTTTCTGTCGTTCTACTTTTTCCTTAACTTTTCTCAATGGCCCATCCACTGGCATCGGTAATTAATAAATATATTATTATATCAAGAACTAACCGACGCTGGTGGCTGGGCAGTCGAAGTGCGGCTTGGGCGATCGTCGAAGTTAAGCATCGTTGGGAGAGGCTGATACTTGGATCGGTGACCGTCGTCTGGCTGGCGCCGCATCGACCAGTCAGCGGAAAGGATGATTTTTCTGAGTCCTTGGTGTACAAACTTTAACGAAAAGTCTGTACACCAAGGAATTAGAAGAATACATGGCCGTCTATACCGACACGGGTTTTCCGCAGTTTCCCCGTACCCTTTGCAAATGCGGTATAGTGTACCGTAAGTCGGCTGTGGCCGCAATGGGGGTTAGGTTCTGGTGGGTTATCGAACAGGAAAGAGATACGGTGGAACGGGAAAGAAAGATGGAGGAACGGGGAAGAAATGTGAAGGAAATCTGAATAAGGGAGAGAAGGAAGAGGACATGTTAAAGCGCTAACAGCGCGCACCAGTGAGGAAGCAATCAATTAAATATATATATACAGGGTGGGTAGAAAATCGTGGATCAAACGAAACAGGGCGACAGTTGAGGTTATTTGCAGTAAAAAATGTCTTTATGGCAGAGCACTCACTTGATCTCCTTAAAAGTTGTGACTATTTGAGTGATTTGAGTGATTTCCGATTTCCGAAGGGTCCGAACTAACCTTTTAGTGAAATAAAGGACTCATGAAATAAAACACTACAGTCAGATAACTGGTGTTTGACTATCCTCTGATTTACTTTAATGTAGACCTTGCTATGAAAAAGTTACCATAAAAAATAATGAAGCTACAAACTGCTATGTGTTACACCTTGTTTTAATCGTCATTAAATAGGCAAGTTTTTTTTTAATACGGGGTCATTATTGGTAGTACATTTTTCTTAAAGTAAGGCTTTAAAGTTACAAATAATTTGACGTGAGACTTAAACCATATTGAAGAAAGTGCCAATACTCATAAATCATGGTCCCTACTATCATAAAAGCACTTTTGTATTGATGATACATTTCCTAGAAGCTACTAAACACCATTTATTTTTTAAAATAGGTACCCATTTTACTCTAATTGCCTATTTATCACAAATTTTGGTATTTTTTTCAAAAATCACTCAAATAGTCATAACTTTTAAGGAGATCAAGTGAGAGCTCTGCCACAAAGACATTTTTTACTGCAAATAACCCCAACTGTCGCCCTGTTTCGTTCGATCCACGATATTCTTCCCACCCTGTATGTATATACATCGAGAACTGAAATGAAATTGAAATTTCCCAATGAAAAATTAAGGAATTATGATTCCACAATTTTCCAATGATTCTGACCACTTTTTAATCCAACTCCGAAAACGCCTTGAATTTACATTATTCAATTCCGTATAATCAATAAAATCTCTCGAAATATATTACCAGGCTTTTCAAATATTCCCTAACAACTGCCTCAGTAAAAGTGACAAGAGTGCAATAGAAGTGGAAAACCAATGGGATCGTAAAATTTGCCTAATTACCAACTGTCATCGTAAATTTGAACCACATGTGCAATCGGTGAGAGAAAGTGGCCCTGCGGCCACCTATCGACGAAAAAATGAACTTCTCACGCACACGCCACGTCGTTGGAGAAAACCTAGCGTGGAAATGGACTTACAGTGTTTCGTAAACATGCAGGGTCATACATTAACCCAAAAGGGAAAGTAACGACGTCCAAACCTCGCTTCCCATCCTCCCAGTTCCCTCTACACCCCTCTTCCCATTTTATTGTTGGCACTAAACACGCTTTGCCGAAACGTGTCTGTACCCTTGGTACACTTATGCCCGTCTGCGCACAACCGGCCACGTAACCTTCCGCAATTTTCGTCACGGCTTATTTCGTGAACAATAAAAGGGTCCGTGATATACTAGCCCTCAGAGGTACCATTAAGGTAAAGGTCCTGCCAAGGAGGACGTAGGCTCCCCAGAAAAACCGATACAAATACAAATACATATGCACACGCGCATGCATCTAAGTACATCTTTGTATGCATATATGTGTGTATATGTGTGTTTGTGCATGTTCCGGGAAAAAAGTCCACACGACTGGATTCACCTGGTCAGGGTTTTACCTTTTGAAGACTCGAATAATCCTTGCGGCAGCGATGAACGTCCGAGTGAACGCAAAGGGTTCCTGTTGCCCTTCTAATTGGATCAGTACGAAAATAGGCACGTTTCGCTTTTGCTAGAGCGCCGCGGAAGGCAAACTAAAAAGTCTGCGTAAATTTGCAGAAATTCCTTTTTCTCTCTTACGTCGATTTGATACGCATACGACTTTGAATTTTCTTCACGACGAAGTAAGAAAAAGTGGAATGAACTTTGTAAGAAATATAGACAATAATAACAAATAATATAATAGACTATCACAATTGCTTAGTCATAAATAATTTTGCTTTGATTACTTGATTGCTGAAATTGGATCAATTTTCAATTACATTGATTAAGAGTTAATTAATGTTATTAACTATCACGTAATATGTATATATATTTTTTTTCGAGTTTCAAAAGAAAAGAAGAGTTTCTCGATTCGACTGCGTATAGGGTATTCCATGCCGGTTCGACCGGGGTTTGACGCGTCACCTCTCCGATTTGACCCATGATTTTTTATGTTACTGTACTATCTCTGAAAGGCACTCAAGAATTTTTTAGATTTTTTCGGAACGATTTGATTTCATAATATTTTTTATAAACAAAAAATTAACGCCCAAATTTAAAAATCGGAAAAAATCACAAAAACCCTTTGTCACATATTAAACACTGTGAGCATTGTAAAAAAGAGGGCGCGCATTTCGTTTGGCCTACAAAGCGTTTTTTTTTTAATCATTTATAAAAAATGAAAGAGGAAAAATGAAAAACAGTTCAAGCGGAAAAAATTACATTGCATCATGTATAATTGACCAGAATTTTTTCAGATTTTTTTAGAATTTTTGAGTTTTCTGGGCTGTTGATTCTATTAAAAAGAAAGTTCTTTTTTTTTGCGAAAAAAACGCCTTGTCGGCCAAACGAAATGCGCGTCTACTTTTTTTAATGCTCACAGAGGTTGATATGTGACACAGGATTTTAGTGTTTTTTTCCGACTTTTAAGTTTGGGCGTTGATTTTTGTTTATAAAAAATATTGTGGAGTCAAATCGTTTCGAAAAAATCTGAAAAAATTCTCGAGTGCCTTTCAGAGATAGTACAAACATATAAAAAATCGCGGGCCAAATCGGAGAGGTGACGTGTCAAACGCAGGTCGAATCGACATGGAGTGCCGCATATACTCTTCTTCTTTTTGAAACTTGCTTAAAAAAAATATCTGTCCTCAGCAAACCAATCACATCTTCTAACAAATTGCTTCACATTTAGTTCGAAATCGTTTTGGATTATAAATCGGTTTTTTGTTCCAAGTCGAAACGCTGAATCACGCCCAGCCTGTTTTTTTTCACATTAACGCTTCCTCATATACGAAAAGGGAAAACCGTGTACTCCGTCTGCCTGAACGCAAACGGGGTTGTCGTTCATTCTAGTTCGCTGAGCATCACCGTATTGTCCCGAAAAAATCGATCCTCTCGCATTTGCTTGCAACACACAGGGCTGTTTTTCAAGGTTGCTCATCGCGATAACCATTCATTAAACCCCAATACAGTCAAGATAAATAATATCATTTTTACAGAATTGGATGCAAAATTAACTGCAATGCAATCAATTATTAACTTAAATACTTTTTGAATAAATGAAGTGAAATGAATTATTAAATAAACATTAAATAATATTAATAATATTAAATACATCATTAAAAAATATTAAGTAAATTAACTTAAATATTTTGCGATAAAGCTGATAAAATAAATATTACGTCTACGGAATTCATTGCAAAATTAACTGCAAAAAAAAGATTTATGCAGTATATTTTTTCACATGCATACCTCCTTATTTTTTTCTCAGAAATGACATTATTTTTCTGAATTTGCGAATTTAGTATCAGTGTACAAAAAGAAGTACCAAAAAAATGTACTGCAAACGTAACAGCAGAACTTATGTTATTATTGTTGTTCTATCTTCTACGTTAGTATTTCCGCAGATAGCTACTTCTTAGATTCTACGGCATTAGGTATCTGACCCATGTAAGGCCCACCTTATTTGTTTTCAAGTACAGAAAAAAACAATGGATGTTGGAACAAAACAAAAATGTTTGTTTAATCATTTATTCAATAATCAACGTATTAATAATAATTTTGGTTCAGAAAACAACGTTCACCATTAACTATAACCTTTTGTGAAAAAAGCGTCTTCTGGGCCTTATTCGGACCACTGTCCCTAATAAGGCCATACCCGTTGTAACTTCGTACAACATTTTTTTTTAAATATATAATTTTCAATTTTAAACCCTTATTTTGATAACATAATGTATAGTGCTGATAAACCATTACATATAATTAGAATAGAGATTCGCTAAGTAATATTGAAAACATTTTTTTATTTTGGAAATTTTTTGTGCGTCGAAATTGAAGAAACGCCTACGTGCGATCGCACGCGCTGCCTTCTATCGACTGCAAAATTGCTCGGGTTCACCACAGCGCGACGATTGTTATGGCAATTGCGGCCATTCAAAATTAGACACTCGACGATGAGAGCACAATCTGTTTGACTTTGTAGTTTTGGATATTTAAACCGTAGGCTTTATTAAGCACTGGGCCTTACATGGGTCAAGTACATTACGCCCTAATTTCTTTTCGGCGTACCAAACTTTACTTAAACATTCAACTTTATTTTTTATGAAGACATAAGTAAATAGAAAAAAAACGACGAAATCTACATTAATGTTTATCGAAATTATAACGCTATTTCCAATATTAGGTTAAATGGTTGGATCTTCTATTTAAAGGTATTTTTTCTGATATGTTCTTAAAAAAAATGCGTCCTTAAATGTTTCCTGTAAAAAGCAAAGTTTCCATTTAAATTTATTTCGATTTGGTTTCTTGCGGTTCGCCGTAGCTAGAATGTACAAAAATTTATTTTGCATTCATTTTACCATGAAGTTAATAAAATCATGAAACTTGCGTCAAATATATCGTTTTCGGCAAATAAGGAACAACCTAACACACATACACCACTGTTCACAAGTTCGGATACACCAGTCGATATTTTTTCCCGCACTTAAAGTTTGATAACTCTGCCAAAAACAAAGATATTCGAAAATCCAAAGCGGCATATTAAAAAAGATATATCAGGCTTCAGTTTACTATATTTAAATATTTTTTTCAATTTTTTTTCTACCCGGTACGGACTTTGATACGTGGTCGTTTTTAGGCCTTTTTTTGACCACCGCGAATCCGGCGCCGATTCTAAGAAATTTTTTTATTTTTTTTTTATTTAGAAAAATTTGAAAGGGTGCACAGAAGCTCCAAATTACTTTTTTTTTTATTTTCCGATTTTTTTTGGGAGTTATTCTATTTTTTGCTAAAAACGACAAATTTTGCAAAATTCAAAATAACCCAAGAACGATAAGTTTCAAGAAAAATTGTTAAGTATACAAAAAACTGCGTATTTTCACAATAAATTGCTTGGAATTTTTTTTTAAATTTTCTCTGACATTAATTTTTTTCTCGAGTATTTTTTTCGAAAGGAGGATGCAAATCCTGGTCCCACCTTCCAATAGCTATGTGTGTTACATCGTTAAATAGGTATTTTTGAGCTGAATAAAAGTTATTATGGCGGCAAATTCTAAATCATAGTCTGTTCAGAGTTATTCTTTAATAAAAATGGTTGTTTTATCTGTAGCCAAGTAACGCTATTTTTACGTAATAATCGCATTTGTGCTTTATACACGTAGTGTAGACGGTAACGCAAACCTTTTTATCGGGCTGTCTCACTCGCACTCGTTTTTCCGTTCGTTTACAGTTTCTACTTGACCCCGGCTATCTCTTGGACTTTTTTGGTACCTGTTTATAATTGTTACGTAAAATTAGCATTACTTGGCTACTGATAAAACTACCATGTTTAATAAAGAATAACTCTGAACGGACTAAGATTTGGAACTCGGCGCCATAGTAACTTTTATTCAGCTCAAAATTACCTATCTGACGATGTAACACACATAGCTATTGGAAGGTGGGACCAGATTACATAGAAACTCTGGCGATGGCATCCTCCTTTACGAGTCAAATTTTTTCGTTCAGGCCTATGAAATGTTTTAAGGCACGTAAAACATTAAACATTACCTTAAACCTACCTACCTTACATTACCTTGAAACATTTTATCGACCTGAAAGAAAACAATTTGGCTCGTAAATTTTGAAAAAAGTACTCGAAAATAAAATATCAGAGAAAATATCTGAAAAAATTCCAAACGATTAATTATAAAAATACGCAGTTTTTTGTGTTCTTAACAATTTCTTTTAAAACCTATCGTTCTCGGGTTATTTTGAATTTTGCAAAATTTGTTGTTTTTAGCAAGAAATGAAATCAGTCCCCAAAAAAAAATCGCGAACAATTTTTAAAAAGAGCATTATGGAGCTTCTGTGCTCCCTTTCAAGTTTTTCTGAGTAAAAAACAACAATAAAAATTTCTTAGAATCGGCGCCGGATTCGCGATGGTCGAAAAAAGGCCTGAAAACGGCCACGTACCAAAGTCCGTACCGGGTAGAAAAAAAATTGAAAAAAATATTTTAATAGAGTAAACTGAAGCCTGATATATCTTCTTTAAAACGCCGCTTTGGATTTTAGAATATCTTTTTTTTGGCAGAGTTATCAAACTTTAAGTGCGGGAAAAAAATATCGACTGGTGTATCCAAACTTTTGAACGGTGGTGTACCTATATAATTCACCTCGAAACCTCCAGCTTTATGATAAATGAATTATTCAAAACGTTACCCATACCGAATCATAGCCGTACTGTTATATCACGAAACATCTATATCTGTCATATCGATACATTATATATCTGTACATTTAAATGGTGATTGCAAATATTTTCGCAAGGTGACCTTTTTTTTTTATAAATAGCGTATCTTCAACATTCGCATATTCATAACCGATAAAAATGCCCTTGGCCGTGATTTTCATATACAGCAGTACCTTTTTTTTGTGAAACATTCGTCTACATGACAATAACGAATGTGGAGTATTTTACATATGCGCATTTTTTAGGTCCGATTCGGTCCGTATGAATACGGAGTGTTGCAGTTTATTTATTACCACTTTAATTAATATTCATATTTTTCACAATGGATATTTGTTTATAATTTAATTATTAATCTGTTTACTGAGATTTTTAATCCTATACTTATTAATATTCTTTATCAAATTTGCCATGCAACTTCGTCAATATACATCCAAATGTGCAAACGATTTTCCAATCATCGTCTCCATTCCTACAGTATTATATTTTTCAATTGACCCTAATCTTAGGATTGCAGCCCAATCCATTACTGTTTTTCATTTTATCTTCTGTTATTCTTCTAGAAAATCGGTATGTAAATAGCAGAATTACGATTGGATATTTCGTGGTCGGACTCATCGCTCCAATGCCATAATTGTTTTTCAGCAAAATCCTCGAGTATGATTCAGTGCTGTATCTATTCTCCTTTTTTCCTGATGTTCTTGTATTGCGAGATTTCCGGATGACGTTTCTCGATGAAGAATGCTAGAGGAAATACCAGGGACAAGGGAAATGATGCATCGATTTTATCTTCAAATTGGAAAAGTGAAATGCGTGGAGAAAGCACAAGATGCGGAATCCGGTCTCTTCGGGCGATCCCTGGAACCGTGACTATGACATTTCGATATTCCTCCTCCTTCCTCAAGGCTTGATCGGGAAAACTCGCTCAACCGAGGAACCCCACTTCGAAGGTCGTTCATTTTTCTTTTCTTCCTTGCTTGTACTCGTCTCGAAGGATATCGAGGTGATATCGATAGATTAACCTTGACTGATCTCTCTCCGGACCTTTTCTTTGCGTGTTCTATATCTCTCTTACTCCTCTCCGCTGTCCCGGCGCATCACGCTTTACAGTGAAACCCCGATTTCTCCATTTCCCTTCACTTCTAACCTCACTTTTCGTATTTCACCGAAGATACTTGGTGGGGGCATCTGCAATCCCCACTACGCGCTCTATATCCCAATCCACGTAGCACCGGCGTTTCAGACCATAAAAATTGATTGGAACATTAAACTAACTGAAAACATCAACCCGAACGGCGTTCCGACCCTGGGCAGATACATAGGCATTTCCTATTCTGTTCTGCAATACCGACGGCGATGGACTGTCATTCCGTCTGAACAACGCTAACGCTATGATTTTCCAACTAAACTGATTGTTCACCTATGCTACAACAAGTAGTAGAAAATCAAGGCTCTACTGTTTTCCTATCCACCTCAGGTTTATCTCTCCCACGAGAAATTCTTGAATCACAAAAATGTTGCAAATTTATCGAAATTCTACTTTCATGCCTGCTCGGCCGTGAACCATCGAATTTACCTAAACCCTTTGGCACACCCACGCGCGTCTTGGTCCGTTTGATTTTTCGCTTTCACAATACGGTACTTATTTTCCCCGCCTCCTCACCCCTTCCTTTTTCCATCAGAGAGGCAAAAGAAGAAAATGAACATCGATAAAAGTTTCATCCTCTCGCTCAGACTTTACCCTTCACCTTACATCACTGTAATACCATTCTGTGGGCCTGTAGACACGAATTTTTATTCGGTACGCGTCCTTACTTTCCCGTGATTTTCCCAGACTCGATATAATTATTCAGTCGATCAGAAAACGGAGAGGGGGAGACAGGCAGACTGGCGATAAAAAGAACTGAGTTACCTGATTGCGCACGAATTGGACATGATTCATTAATCAAGTAGTTTCGATATCGATATATGGGATTTTAATGGATTTCATCTTGAAGTGTTGTCAAAAGAGACACTTATACGAAGAAGGGAGAAAACATTTAAAACCTTAACGGTTTAGACGAACTTTTGAATTTTTATTCAACTCCTCGATTTCGCCAGAAAATGAACCTTACTGCGATAATTTTTTTATCCATTTCGGTGGATTCGGTGAATTTTTCAGTCCAATAGGTAAAGATTAATTTTTTGGATTTTTAGTTCGATTAGTCAGACGTTATTAAAAGTTGTATAAGTACCAATCCAGAATTCGTTGTCTTTTACGTTTACTAAACACGGTATTTCAGTATCTGTGAAATTGAAAAAACTTATGTCATCGTTTAAATAAGAATGACGATTTAACGAACAAATAAATGATTAAATGGGAATGACGGTTACTGTTTTTTTAAATTTTGAATAAATTTGACTGTTACTGTTACTGTTACTGTTTTTTTTAATTTTGAATAAATTTGAAGAAAAAAGGGACTAGGGTGAGGGAAATAGATGAAGAAGCATTGAATGCTGCTATAAAAGAAGTCTCCTATAAATTTAATTTTTTTCGCTAGTACTGTCCTGTTTTAGTAATATTTATCTAACATTTATAACAAACGTATATAGTCGGTACAATTGTATTTTTTATCACTCTGCATAAAGGCTGTCTACCATGTATAAATGTATCACGCTCCATGTACGCAGCTACCCCACGTTTTTCATCTTCTCGAAAAACCACCATTGTACATTGTAAGGCATTCACTCAACATCGATCTTCACTTTTAATATGACTAGATATGTAGTCAATACAGCAGCGTCAAAGTTATAATTTAAAAAAATAGCTGTTAGTTTTTTTACAATTCTCAGAGCAAATATCGTACGAAGCCACCCCATCTTCCCCTTTCAGAAACGCTTGAATAAAAAAATCCTTACAGTCCCTATAAATCCCTAATAAAAAAAAAGGTCCATATAAGGGGTACCCTAATGTACATTGGTACTCACGAACGTCATCCTGTTACCCCCCCGCCACTGCCATATTTTATATACATATTTCCCACTTCTTTTTTTCGCAATATATTTATATTCATAATTATAATATATTTATATATATATATATATTTTTTTTTTTTTTTTTTTTTTTATTGTTGTACCATACCGTTGTACCCTTTTTTGGGTTTTTTACGGTTGCCCCCCTCCCTGTTCCTTCCTGTTTTTCCCGCAACTTGTTTTTTCCTATTTCCCCCACCTTGTTTTTGTTCCTATTCC
>JAPYZJ010009169.1:0-12991 GCA_030522765.1 Ophioninae sp. B BG-2022a
AGCCTCGTGTACATCATGGTAATAGCAAAGGATGCGCCGAAGGAATGAGCTTGGGTCTTGATACGTCCGAAATTTCACATCGGAGTCTCGAGCTCGACATCGACGTCTGACATCGAAGTCTCGAGTTTTGAATCGCGCTTGGTATGGTATACAATGAAATGGTATATAATGACAGAGTATAATAATAATTGTGTTGTTGATATTCTGGTTGATATTAATATGTCAATTTACAGAGAACGCGTGAGAAAGAATTGAGAAATGAATTGGCTAGAAAATTCAAGGAGAAGCTCGACATGGAGAAAACTCTGAAAGAACGGAGAGAGAGAACGAGAGGAGAGGCGGAGAGACAACTCGCTGAACAGAGGCGTCGGGGACAGGAGCTGGAAGACGAAAGATGGTGGAAGCGCGAGTCTAACACAGAGAACTTGAAAACGATTTAGTGTTAAGAATTTCTTGTCTTTCACAATATAATTTTTGCATGTTTTACAATTTCAAATTTTTTAACAATTGCAGTTATAAAACTTATGCACTGTAAGCGAGAAGAAAATGTCAATACAAAAACAGTATTCATGTAGAAAAGACTCAAAAATCGTCTTGGAAAATACCAGAAATTGTCAAAACGAAAACAGTATAAGTTTAGAAAAAAAGACCCGAAAATTGTAAAACTTTCCAAAACTGCATTGTAAAAGATAAGAAATTGTTAAAACGGAAACGGTATTAATTTTTGTAAAACACGAAAATTGTCTTGGAAAATACAAGAAATTGTCAAATCGAAAACAGTATGGATTTATAAAAAAAACATCAAAAATTGTAAAACTTGTGAAAATAGCATTGTAAACAGACAAGAAATTGTCCATACGAAAACAGTATGGATTTATAAAAAAAAAACATCAAAAATTGTAAAACTTGCGAAAATAGCATTGTAAACAGACAAGAAATTGTCCATACGAAAACGGTACTAATTTTTTATAAACTAAATCATGAATTTGAGTTTTTGTTCAAATGATACATCGTAAAACTTGCGAAAATTGAACTATAAACCACACGACACTGTTGATACGAAAACAGTATTCATTTATAAAAAACCCAAAAATTGTAAAACTTGCGAAAATAGCATTGTAAATAGAAAAGGAAATGTAAACAAAATTTTAGTAATTTTTGTAAGACTCGCAAATTGTCTCGGAAAAGACAAGAAATTGTCAACATGAAAACGGTACTAATTTAGGAAAAAAACGGCAATTGTAAAACTTGCGAAAATTCAATCGTAAAAGCTAAAAATGTATTTAAAAAAAACAGAATTGTACAAAATAAAGAAAATCATAGTTGAAACTTTTAATTTTATTTCATTTGTGTGTTTAAATATATATATATATATATATATATATGTATGGGTGTGTGCATATATATATGGTGCGCGCGCGCACCTCGGCGTATGTATGCATGTGCATATACACACACACACAAGGTACCATTTTGTATGCGGTAAAAAGGCTATACTGTATCGGTACTAAGAGCGTACGTTAACCGCACTGTAAAGTTACGGTACGGTTACGGTAAGCTCACGCCGTGCGGTACACGAGTGGTACGAGCATACCGCTCGTGTACGGTACGCTCGTATCACACGTGTACCATACGCTGAGCTCACGCCGTGCGGTACACGCCTGGTACGCGCGTACCGCTCGTGTACGGTACGCGCGTACGGCTCATGTACGGTACGTCGTGATCTCACCGTACTCCACGTCGTACCGGTACGGTTACGTTACCGTATGCACGTACGCGGAGGTCACGGTGACATTACGGCGTACTCCACCAGAGCGGTACACGAGCGGTACGTGTCTATCTGGGGAGAACTAAATGATGACCGGATTCCGCAGGCGTTCCGTATGCACGTGTAGTCCTCTAGGTCCTTTTGCCTCGGCTATTTCCTCCTCTGTGAAGAGTGGTCTTGCTCTTGCTCCCTTTTCTAGAGTCCTTGAAAGAATGACGGGCCGGTGCCACCATAGAGGATGCTTTAGTAAATCCTGTGGAGACAGTCCTCTTTAAGTACATTCTGCTGGGTTCTGATCCAATGGGATGTGTTGGCAGGAGGCCCCTGGAACTCGTTGCTATATGTACGCGACGCGATGAGCTACAAAGGTTTTCCATTTGGATGGGTGCTGTTGGATCCATCCAAGAGTTACCGTGGAATCGGTCCAGAGGGTTATCTCACGGAATTCAAGTGGAATGATATTGGTCACGGGTTGAACAAGCCCAGCTAGTACATGAGCTGCACAAAGTTCCAATCGTGATAAGGTGATCGGTTTGAGTGGAGCTACTTTTGTTCTTTTGGCGAGGAAGGTTATGTGATGGCCATCGGTCGCCGTCTTGGTCCTTGTGTAAAATACGGCACCCATTGCTCGCTCTGAGGCATCGCCAAAGCCGTGAAGTTCCAGAATGTGGTGGAAGTCGGGCGTCTCGATCCAACGGGGAATTCGGGCAGCTCATAGCAGGCTCCATTGCTCGCGGAATGCTTTCCAGTTCGTGGCCAATTCTTCGGGTAGGGGATCGTCCCACTTCAAACCCGTCAGCCAGCAATTTCGGATGATAATTTTTTACTTTATATTTACTGGAGCCAACCATCCCACTGGGTCGAAGAGTTCAGCGGCTTCGGCTAGAACGCTTCTTTTTGTTACGGCTGGTTTCGTAGTGAATTCCACCCTGCAACTGAAGGTGTCAGTGACTTGATTCCACAACAGACCTAGGGTTTCATGACTCTCCTGATCAGGCTCCAAGGCGCAAGCCGCTTAGTTAGGGACGCGTTCATTGGGTATTTCCTGCAGTATTTCGGCGGAGTTGGAAGCCCACTTTATTAGCGGGATACCGCCCTCCGTGCATAGCTGCTGCAGCTGTCCTTGGTTTTTCTTAGGTCGTCGAGTGTTCGGGCGCCGGCGAGGGTGTCGTCTATGTATGTGTCTTCTCGCAAAATTTTAGCTTCTTGAGGAAGTTGATCGCTTCCGACCCTTGGTCAATGAGTGCCCGTGCAGGGTAGTGATTCCCGAGCAGATCGTGAAGAAGTATTCTCGCGGTAGTCAACAGAGCGGAGAGGGCTGGTCCGTTGAGAATGTGACTGCTAACGTTGGACGGTCCTCCCGCCTCGTGCAAGGTTGAATGATGCTGGGCAGCACACGTCGTGCATACCTTCTCAGATCTACACCCCGTCTTAGAGTGCTTTCCGAGACAGTATGTGCAGAGATTCAAGCGTTCTACTGTCGATAAGCGTTTTTCCAGAGTTTGATTTTTGTATTCCGGGCAGTACATGATGTGGTGCTGTTGCTTACACAGCCGGCACCTGGCGGATGAGTTCTCCCGTCTTGGAGCTCTCGATCGGGTGATGCAGGAACGCGGGCGAGGTTGCTCGTATGTCTTTTCCTTTTCCTTGCGAGTGCGCTGAGGTTGTAGAGCTTCCAGTATTTGAATGCGAGTCTGAGGGTTTTGCAAGTAGGCGGTTTGGAAGTGGTATGAACTTCCTCTTCCCAATCTCGCCTAGTTTGTTGATCGAAAACTTGTACGGCAAGGAACAAGAAGAGGTACTCTGTCTGTCCAATGGGCCTTTCTGGGCCGGCTAGTCCATCGAGCGTAGAGATGATCCTGGTCCCTGGTCCAGCTTCATTCCGCCGCTACTCTCACCGCTGCCTGCCTCGCCGATTCGGCAGACGAACCAGGCCACGCTACCACCGCCGAGAACCGCGTCGACTGCGGTATGCAGACTTGCAGCCAGACCGATAGCCGAGGGACGAGACGAACTACAGCCACCTAAACCATTCTCGAGAGTCACGCGGCCGAGATGAAAATCTCCGGTAGCGATTGGGAGCCCTCGTCTCCACGACTGCGGAGAAAGGCAACCAACAACCCAGCCTCTTGTACGCCCCCGCTACATCTACTACCAGGAATCCGTTACACCCAATCTCTACCAATCGTATCGTGGAGTCAAGCACCCGCTTTACGCGATTGTAATAACAACCCCCTAATAAAGAGTAACTGATTGAACTTCGTCGCCTCAACCACATCATTTCTGCGGTACCTTAACCAGCGCGCGTCGCCACTAGCTCCCGCCGAGTGTTATATCGAACACCGACGTAGCAGGTGATGTACGATAATAATGCCCCAGTGCACTGTAGTAGCGCCAAGGGCCTTAAAAGCGCTTAACGATTCTGTCACACCGCCAAGGAGCTGGTTGAGGTAATCTGCCGTGTATGAAGCTATAGGCGATGAGCAAAGTAGCCGATCCAAGTACGACGACACAAGGAGCCGCTTGTTCTCGTAGCGACCCGTGAGCAAATCCCATGCCATGGCAACGGAGTCCGTTGAAATCGTCAGATTTTAGATCGAGTGAGCGGACTTCATTCACCAGGCTGGTCCGGAGATAATGCATTTTCGTCATATTAGACAACTCGGCGTTGTCTCTGACCAATGAGCCGAACAGGTCCCTGAAGGACCTGCAGTCGGCAAATGCTCCACCGAACTTGGGCAGACAGATTGGAAGGGCTCGCCGTGCCGAACTGCCAGAGCTGGACTGCAGGACGGAGGCGTGACGAGTGGATGACACGCTTGTCTATGAGCTGCGTGAGAAGTACTCGGAGCTCGGAGTAAGTGGAGAGTGCACGGTTAAAGTTCTTGTCTCAGATATCAGTGAGGCATAACACCCTCGAGTTTACCACTGCCGCTAACAATCTTCTCATGTGTGGACCCGAGTTTCTCCCAATAGCTTTCCACGAGCTGAAGTTGCGCCGCAAGCGCTGGACCACTGAGAGCCGCCGACGCAGGCTTCTGCAGCTTGGTGACCTTGACCTCGAGAAATTCTGCATGAGAGCCTTGCAAGGCGAACGTCGCGTCAAGATGAGCTATTTTCGTGATGATGGGAGCACTCGAGCCGGAATCCCTGACACAATCACATGTGTCTCTTTTATAAGCACAAAGTTCCGCGAGCCGAACTCCTCACAGTTCCGGCTGGAAGGACCAAAAATGTTAAAGAATATGAGAAAAAACAGGAGATTGTCACCGCAGTCAGAAATTTATTGCACGAAACATCACTGGAGCCTTATCCGAGAATTTGAGCTGATCTCGCAGGAAAAGCGTTGATGAAAACCCCGAACAAACAGAAGATAAATGGTGAATCAAAAGGAAACGTTACCGGTCGAGAAACAAGATGTCCGCAAAAGTGCTGGTCGAGCGCGCCAGCCCGCCAGCGACGCGTCATGAGCTGACCGCCGAGACACGAGTGCTCGAGCCAATCAGCCGTCGCGGTCGCCTGTCACACGACCGCTAGCGCCGAACTTTCTAACTTCGAGGCAATCCTCGTACGTAGGACGAGAGAGCCGACCATCACCGCACAGTGGCGAGCACGGTGTTCCTCGATGCTAGCGCCATTAACTCGCATTGCAACTTAAGCCATTGCACGCGGGCGAGCAAGGCATCTGTACGACACCGCCCTCTACCGTGACAACTCGACGAGCGGTGGATTCAATCCTAGTCACTAAACGGGTTAGTCGCAACATGTGTGTAGTTGTGGTGGGCCGGCCAACAAAGGCAAAAATTAATCGCTTTGATCGATAATATCTGCGTAAAATGTCCGGTAGCCTTTATTTTTTATGAAACAGATGTAATCGCGACAGTTATATTGAGATTTTTCACTTTGCGCATAGTTGGTATCTAAACGTCAATTATTAATACTTCTGTTCCAAAGATCAATCTGCATGTATTTCGCAAATGCATTTTTTCATGAATCAATCACTGTCGTATTCCCTCGATAAGGTATGCCGATTTTTCGCGGACGTAATTCTGAATTGCTATATTACAGTAAAGGGAAAAATCAATTGTGTTAACCGAGAATTGAATGCGATAAAAACAAATGTATGTGGAACAGAGAGAATAAATAGGAAATAATAAGGAAAGTGGCAAATTCAAACCATTCGCACCATACTTTGTTCAAAACAGAATAATGAGTTTCAAAATTAACCAATTTTATTTTGAAACGTTTTAAAATACAACGCTTGATTTCAACTGATCCGTGGGCAGTGCGGGCTAAGGCGCGGCCAGCGGATCGGGAGGTCCCGGGTTCAAATCCCGGTAGCGGTCGAGATTTTTCTTCGAAATTGTTCGATGAAACTCGTTCCGCTGCCGGGAGGTGAACTTGGGACCGGCTGTCCCGTGCCAGAAATGGCACGGTGAATACGGTACAGAGGGGGTAAGTCGGCTGCGGCCGCAAGGGGGGACAGGACGAATCAAGGTGGGGGACATAGAAGGAAAAAACAAGGTGGGGAAGGAACAGGAGGAAAAACGAGGTGGGGAGCCGTAAAAACCCGGAAGGGTGTACGGGGTGGTACAACAATAAAAAAAATACAACGCTTGATTTCATTAAAATCTTAAATTTTTTCAAATTAAATTAGTTTTTTTATTGCATTCAGTTTTTAACCCAAATAGATTTTTCAATTTCATTTTAAAAAGAAAGGACTGATTTGAAAATGGTTTGAAATAAAATTCAACATTTCATTTTAAAACAGAACCTAGATGTTTCTAAATTAATTAAAACAAAACAATTAATCCGATTAGGCTGAATGAAATTGACTTCATTTAATTTCGATAGAACGAAAAAACATTGCATGACAAATAAAAATAAAAGAATTCTTTTCACTGTTCGCGCTCACTCTGGTGTTTCATCGGACGGTTATTCGACATTGTCGATGGCTGGTGAAAGGGGCGTGGATTACGCCGGTGCACTCGCCGTATGCACCTCGAAGGGGACAGGCGCAGAAACTCAGACAGGATGGATCTGTGTTTTTGTTTGCTTCTCAACCTCTGCTCCCCATTTCAAGGTGGTGAGTGGTTACTAAGCCGACGCATTCATTGTCGCATTCAGAAGGTTTACGGGCCGCAGAGGCCTCTTCCATACTCTACGTAGTGATTACGGTATTACCTTTACCGGGGCAGTGGCCGCACTTAAACAGTTCTTCACTCAAGGTACCACCGCGCAACTCACTTTGCAAAATGTCCTCGCTCAAGATCGCGTCAGGTTGGAGTTCAACCCCACGGCAGCTCCTCACACGGGAGGCAAGTGGGAAGCAGCCGTGAAGTCAGTGAAACACCACCTCAGGCGGACTGTCGGAGAAACTTCCCTCACTTACGAGGAACTGTCAACTCTTCTTATTCAAATAGAGGCAGTCTTCAACTCAAGACCATTGGAACCATACACAGACGATCTCGACGATTTGTCGGTGCTCACACCTGAACATTTCCTCATCGGACAACCACTTAACACAATCGCTGAACCATCACTGTCAAAGATCAACCCTGCCAGACTCGATAGGTGACAACGCATCCAGCAGCGCTTCCAGTATTTTTGGAAACAGTGGTCGCGCCAACATCTTCAACGCCACCGCGCAATCTCTAAATGGCATCACCCTTCAGACGACATAAAGGTCGGCTCACTGGTTCTTCTAACGGATAAGCGCTTTCCTCCAGCGAAACGGCCGCTCGCTCGTGTCATCACTCTCTACCCTGGACCAGACGGACTCACCAGGGTAGTTACGCTCAGGACTCCTACGACGACTCTCACCAGACCGATCACTAAACTGGCTATCTTACCCTCGACAACTCAAGAGACAGTGGATTAATCAATCATCAATGCTGTCGATGATGGTGGGTGAAATGTTCGGTCCTAAGCGACCTAAAGATGACCCCTCAAGTTCGGGGCAAGTGGCCGACCAATCCTGTCATGATTCAAGCGCCTCTTAGCACGTCACGAGTTCGAGAGTGGTGGGCATACCCTCTGTCAGTGCAGCCAGATCGCGTTTAAAACTTACCCCCTCTCTAGGATCTTACACGCCGATGACACAATCATACGGGCGCCTGTCTGTGAACGAGTGGCGCTCGGAAATCTTGGGAGAGCACCGTGCGCGGTCGAAGTTTCCCGACCGCGCCATCAGCAGCTACACTAATACAAGGCATGTATTGGTGTAAGTTTTGGTGTAGTTGCCAAAGTCGCGGTGGGGAAACTTCGATCGCGCTCAATTCTCTCCGAAGATTTCCGAGCGTCGCTCGTTCACGGACAGGCGCTCCTATGATTGGATGATCGGCCCAAGAGAGGGAGAATTGGATGATCGAGACCCAAGAGAGGGAGTGAGGGAGTAAGGGAGTAAGTTTTACACGTGATCGGGCTGCACTGCCCTCCGCACGCGCCTCCGCGCACTCGCTGAACTTATAGCTACTAAAGAGATTTCAAATCATAAGCTAATTTAGTAAGTTAAAGATAAAGCTATGGCAGGGAAAGATAAGGAGTTCCACCAGTTAATCAAACCGTCGAACACTAACAGTTTTGAAAAAATGCTCAAGAAAGCATCTAAACAACTTGGGATACCTCAAAGCGGGCAAAGATACCAACCCGCGCCTAATTTAACACAAAAAGTAAGAGTAAGGAGTGCGCAACATGGACCATCATCGAGTGCAAAAACCGAAAATGAGTCAGGGGAGTTACCCTCGAAAACCCCAAATAGACGATAAAAAGAGAAGTGACACAAGTCGAGTCAAATCTAAGCCACGCCGGTAACAATAGGTATAGCTCTATTAGCAACAATATTGAGCTCGTAAACTAATCCGACAGCACCGAGAGATATCAAGCACCGAAAAGGGCAGCGAGGAAGGACCACAACATAAACAAGAGCCCGCCACAAGGCGTTGAACCTGAAGCACTACCGGTCACCAACATCGAAACAGCGGCCGCACCGCGTAAACAGGCAAACGCTAAACCGCCACCGATACACATACAAACGGATAAAATAAACAACATAGCCATAATTCTCACAGAACAAGGTTTGGGCAAAAGACAGTTTTTCCTCTACCTAAACTAAGACTACATAACACTCACATATATGGAAATAGAGCCACACAAAGAAGCTACCCTATTACTAAAAGAAAAATATCTACCTTACTACATGTACATCCCTAAACCGACAAACCTACCATCCTCATCATAAAAGGCATAAAGGGTGAATACACAGACGAAGAAATATTGACAGAAATTAAGGTGCACAATCTCACACACCACGATAATAAAGCTAACAAAAATCTTCCAAAAAAAAAACCCCGAGTTATACCATCATGATGCAGTTGACAGCAGAGAGATTTTCAAAATCCGTTACCTGGCACATCAGTGAATTTACTGGGATAAGCTCAGAAGAATAAGCGTCTACCAATGCTGTAAATGCCAACGCGCAGGCCACTCGAGCGCACACTGCAACCTCGGATACAGGTGCGTAAAGTGCGCCCAAAAGCAGGAGCGAGGTAAATGTGACATTAGCGCTGGAAATGAAAAGGCTGGTCATCGACCCTCACTACACGGTCCCCCCGGGTGCAGGATTACAAGAACGCCCAATCAACGCGGTCCCGCTATTGTGGTACCTACCAGTTCACACCCAGGATGCGGGTCCTGAGTGCAAGCTACTGGTTGAGCCGGGTGACTTTTCACACCCTTATAGCTTTCCACGCTGCTACCCGAGCTGATGGTACGCAACTCACCCGCCGGGACCCAGAGAGGTCCCTGAGCGGCATGCGACCTAACCACTATCACCACGAGTCCAACCGCAAACGGTCGGGCCCGGCTACACCGCGGCCCCGATGGTACAAGTCTAGAGCACTGGTGGGATCTTCGTGGACACACCTACGGCGCCACTCCAGTTGTCGAGCCTCGCACACCGCGGCGCTGGTCTGCCACCTCGGAACAGCGTTGTTGCTATTCACCGGGGCACCAGAGTCGTCCTCCCATTGGGAGTTACAGTCCTTTCACACGGCAGTCCAGTTTTTTGCAGGATCCCGTTTTCTGCCGGATTCCGTTTAATCCAAAAAGAGGTTATATGTTAGTGTTCACACGAGCATATAATCTCTTTTTGGATCAGACGGGATCCTGCAGAAAACGGGATCCTGCAAAAAACTGGACTGCCGTGTAAAAGGGCCCTCAAATCACGGCACCCTCTTGCGGCTTCACGCACATAACACATGCATTCGGACGACACATACATTCATACACATCCGTAGTCTCGCCACGGAACCCGCGTCCTCATCCCAACTGGAGTTTGCCCAGGGCTACCGCTTTGCCCGCACGCACGCTCGGACACTCGCACGCAGACACGAACGCGCACGCACACCCCCGCAACCGCAACCACACTCACACACCAACACATACACCCAAGCAAACCTACACACGCATACGCACAGGCACACGCACGCACGCACGCACGCACGCACACACACACACACACACACACACAAGTAATATAGGGACTACTATGGTGCCCTTCCCCACTCCTATCTCCACTCCTTCCCCACTCCTCGGCATGTAAGAGGTAGGCGACGACCCCCCGCTGCTGGGAGTGGTGGTGTGCGGCTGCAGTGGAGACGGAGCGTGAGATACACGATAGGGGTCCCTTTTTTATTTTTTTTGTTTATTATTACCAAAATACATAGGAAACATACAGAGGTTATCATTTTTTAATTATATGTACATGATATCGCTGGTGATTATCCGTTTTAATTGATGACTTATGAGATTATCGGTGACACATGTCGTGGTGTAGGGTGAGAGGGAACTGGGAGTGCCGGAGAGAGCATAGTGAACACTTTCCCGGATTTTGGTGCGTTTTTTGCGAATTCGCCACCGCAAACGGAGAGCCGTCATGTTGATAATTTCTGATGCAATTCCAATTACAAGCACATCCTTACACTATCTGACGTCTCCAATGGCGCTAGGAAGCTATGTCATATAGCTAATTATACATTCTTCGAGTGCTTCCAGCTCGATGAAGTCATCTTTGACGAAAGTGATGTATGGCGCAGCTCGGTATATGGCTTGTGTCCCGTATTCGTTTAAGTTTTGAATAGCTATCGATGGCAGATGGAGAAGTTCACTGTATTTCACATTGTAACTATCGCGAGACACTACAGTGTGACGGTAGGAGCGTTTCCTTCCGGCTCTCCTCTGGGATAAATACCGATGCTGTTGAGACGTTTTTGAAAATCCAGCCATGGAGGTGTGTTCAGCGTAATCCAGCTATCGCTGTCACACATGAAACGGATAATGGGCCGTAATTGACTAGAATCCACGACTTCAATGCCCAACCACACGCTTTTTATCGACCGAGTCGTAAGGCTGTAGAATGTTTGCAGTAGTACCGGCTGCAGCTAGAAGGCACGTTTGTTGTAAGTTCCTGGGGATGGACTGAATCATTTGTGTGGGCTCCCTCGTTTGGGAACAGCAAGCGCGGTATTATCCCTGGGCTTGTTAGAACTCCACAACGTTGAATTCCTCCCAGAGGAATTCCATGGGGAGGTTATTGTCATAAGCCGAGGTTATCATTTGCCTGAAGAGCGTCTCGTTATCCATAATTTTGGCAAATCTTGAAGGTACAAAGCAGGTGAACTCACCGTTGACTTTAATGGTGATTCGTGGGCCTTTGTCTTTACAGCACGTAACTCGATGATTTTGTAGTCGGTTTTCAGTGACAGCGCTGACAGTTTTTCCGACGGCAAGAAGTCCACCATCTTGCCGATCTTGTTGATTTGCGAAAAGTCCATTGTTGATATTGATTTTACTAATTTCATGCGTAAGAGCTTGTATCACGGTTCGCCCCTCGATGACTGTCCGGAGGGGGGCAGCATTTTGCAAAAAAACTGCTAGACGTTCTTTCAAGTCGCGCTGTTTTTACCCGTGCGCTGTTTTTAATCCTGCTTGTGCTCGAAAACAGTTAACGGCCTAGAGTGACCTCTATCTCCTCCGCCGCAATGACCATACCAATGATCCCCTACCACTGCAAGCAGCGCTGCCTTCCACTACCGTCGCCGCAAATTCACCAAACTCTGCAGAATGCAAAGTGTGTGATGCCATTGAGCGCCAAGCGGAGCCTCTTGCAGAAATGCTGACGATGCTGTTTTTTTCGGACGGACATTTTTTTTCAATATGATAATTTTATTATTAACCCTAGATAGGTAACGTTCGTCAAATCACGAGCATCTAATAAATATGTCCGTCTCCCTTTCTCATCGTTTTACCTAAGCACTCGCGCTTTCGTGCCAACTTAGGGTCCGCTAGACTGCGTCGTGTGGTGGTTACGTTTAAAGCAGGCGATAATAGCGTGGTGGTTGCATTCACATCAGGCGATAATGTTGTTGTTGCTGTGATCCTATACTCCCCTAACGATTGGCGGTATTCGCTTTATATCCTCGGACCATCTTATGCCGTGATGATTTAGCGTCACCCATTCGTTCGTTCTTTTCACGTCACCCGGCAATTGTCTCTATGCGTGCGGTGGGGCTACTGTTGATGATGATAATTATGATGCAACTGCTCGGGACAAACTAGGAGTTTACCCGCTGCAACCTATATTAACTTGGCGGGAGGCGTCAACCACCATCACGTTGTCACGTTGTCTTTGGTGAGATGTCGACGAGCGTTCAATATGGCAACGCTCTTTCTGCAGAGAGACGATCTGTTGCGTGCCATTAGAAAAGCTGAACTGTTAATTCGCCACCTGTGTTGCCGTTTTTAAATTTCTTTCCCGTCACATAAACGAAATGATGAGGATCATTGGGAAAAATACATGTGCGGAAGCGGCAATTGTCAGGTGTCGATTGGTTCAGATCCAGTAGCAAATAGCTGTACGGTTTGGACGTTGGGTCGTAATAAGCCTCCTGTAGAAACCGCGGGTTCAGGACATATTTGTCACGCCAAGTGTTGTATCGGAGCACCATCGCGGAGTTTGTGAAAATAACAATGTAATTTGCGTTCAAAGAGATGTCTCGCTGTCCGTGGCCTTGATGAAACAGGTTTTGCGTTATAAACATTACACTTAAATTCTTATGATGGCATCCTTTGGTGAATAGATCGACAACTGTGTTGTTCGATGCTTCACGCATTAGATCATCGATAATTAGAAGCTTGGCGCGGGGGTCATTTGAGTAATCGGCA
>JAPYZJ010009173.1:0-14916 GCA_030522765.1 Ophioninae sp. B BG-2022a
GAAACGGGCAGGGGGGGGGGGGGGAAGGTTTTTCGCGTCAACGTTTCTGGTACGGACAGCGCGAAACGAAAGGGCGACCGGAGAGGTTGGAGGTGGAGGGTTTTCGGGAGGGATGGAGGAAAAGGTGAAAAAAGAGCTTTTCTCTCATCCTCCCTTTTTCTACCTCCGGGTTGGACACGTTCGGGTCGTGTAGGCGAGGTCCGTCGGATAGACGCTCGACGCTTTTTACCGGAGAAGAACATAAATATAGAGGAGGGTATTATTCTCTCTCGGACCTCGGAGGGACTTCTCTCGCGGGGGCTCAAGCTTCTCCCCTGATTTATAGACGCTGCCCGTCCTTGTGAACACGGCTGCCGGTATTTTTATTTAAATTTAATACACTCACGGGATACCCGCGCTCTGGATTCAACCCGATCCCTGAAGAGTGACGAGGGTACCTCCGACTCTTTCTCTATCGCGTTCGCGGTTATAAGCTCGACCGAGCGGGGGGGGAGGGGGGGGGACTGGTCGCAAGCCAACCCAAGTCTCTTTCTAAAACGGTGCGCTTGTTTGGGTTTGTTTGGGTTCGGGCCGGGGGGAAGGCACTGGTCGCAAGCCTACCCAAGTCTCTTTCTAAAACGGCGCGCTTGTTTGGGTTTGTTTGGGTCGAAACTACGAATGTATGTTACATCTCTTTTACGGCGTCTTCAATGGTCGCGTATTGACGGTGTACGTTACGAAGATAGTGTTGCAAGACGCAACGCGAGATACCTTGAGATTCTGATCAGGGTGACGATGATGAGATGTGCAGAGGGTTCGTTTTTTTTAAAATTTTTTTTGGCGATTCTGATACAGTTATAGTATTGGATTCGTTGACAAAATTGAATTCTAAAATTGAATGAATTGCTGGAATTGTATTTGTGAAGTTTAAATGCAGTGCCAAAATTGAATTGCAAAATTGAATTTATTGCTAGAATTGATTTGATAAATTAAATTTATTTCGAGAATTTAATTCCTAAATTGAATTTATTGCCAGAATTGAATTCGTAAATGGAATTTATTGCCAGAATTGAATTCTTAAATTGAATTTGTTGCCAGAATTGAATTCCAAAATTGAATTTGTTGCCAAAATTGAATACCAAACTTAAATTTATTGCCAAAATTGAATTCCAAAATTGAATTTATTCCCAAAATTGAAATTCAAAATAGTACTGAGTGCCAAAATGAAATTCATTGCCAAAACTGAATTCCATTCGAATTCATTTTCAAAAGTAGATTCAATTCAAATTAATTTCCAATATTCAATTCAATTCTAACTCCATTTCAAAGTTTAATCAACAAACCGATTCGCACTGATGTGCCCCCACGTATTCTTCAAGTAAAATTTTCAATCCCGATTTGAACACCGATAAAAATCAATCTATATTTTTCCTTTGGAAAATAATAAAAAGAAACCGACCATGAATAAAGATTCATCTCAAAGAAGACTTTTCAAATTCATTTTACAATTCCTCAAAGTATTAACCATAAAAATCAAAAAATGCGAAAAAAATATTGGATAAATCAAAAATCGTTTTCCGCTCAGGCACATTCTAAAAATCTCTCAAGAGGGATTTCCATGAGGGATTTTCGAAACGTCTCCAAAAATGAGTTTCGATACCATCCGTGAAAAAATTCCCGATCGTTTGACGTGCCAAATAACGTAACATTTTTTCATTCGAATCGGAATACTTTTTTCCAGGGTTGTTGAAGACGAAACAGGTGTGTGTCGCGAGTGATAGCGAGTTTGAGAAATGAAGCGTAAAAAAGGTGAAAAAAAAAAAAAGGGAACGAAACGAGGTATAAGGGTAGGAGTCGCGGTTTGGTGTGTTCCCGGGGCACGAGCCAAGTGCGGGCGAGTAGGCTACGAGAAATCGTTGTACGCTCATAAATCAAGCCGGAGCTTTGCGGAGGGTGCGGAAGAGTGCACGAGTTGGCGAGGCAATTATCCGCATCGGGATCGCGAGAGGCGGAAAAGCATCGAGCACGAGAAGCAAAAATAAAAAAATAAAAAAATAAAAGGAATAAAAAGAGAGAAAAAGAGAGAGATAGAGAGAGAGAGAGAGAGAAATGAAGAGCTTTGAAGAGAGGAGGAGCTTCACCGTCCTGCTCCTTGGTCCCTCGTTGCTTTTTACGCGATCCAATGGGGGGTAAAGCGAAGACTGAAATATTGGCAAGCGGTATCTCAACAAATTAGCTCGATGAAATGCACAAGAAGTAAAAGGGGGATGTAGATCGACTAGAGGGAAAACGCGAAAGGGGTGGAGAAGAAGGCTGGGGGAAGGAGGGGGGGGGGGGAGAAAGGCAGAGGAAAGGATGGCTGTGAGAATAAAAAAAAATACGCGAGTAAAAAAGAGGAAGAGTAAAAGAGGGTGAAACGGAGAGAAAAAAGAGGAAACGACGAGATAGGAGAGAGAGGGAAAGAGAGAAATCAAAGTAAAGTCTCGTTGAGGCTCATTGGGCTGGAAGTAACCGACAGAGTGCCCGCGCTTCCACGCCCGGGCGCTACTAATCTTATGCAATTACTTAACAATTCACTTTGCCCCGTGAGGCATTGAGTGCCTCACGGGGTATATAGAACAATCCGGGGAATCGAGTTACCCCACCGAGTCTCTTTTTCCCTCTTTTTTTATATACATGTATATGTATATATAAATGTAAAAAAATATATATATTATAAAATCGTTTTTTATCTCTCTCTCTCGCTCTCTCTCGATCTCTTTCGGTACCCAGACTCCACCTTCTTTTTTTCTCTTCTTGCCAATTACTATTTTTTTTCACTTCATCTCTACCACAATTTTTTGGATTGAAAAGGAATGAATACGTGTATACGTACATTTCCGGCCAAAAGTTTGAGACGTATGATTAGCTGACGTCAAAGCAAGAAAATGAAAAAAAAAAGTATTTTTTTTTTTGTAAGTAACTCGATATGGTTTGATTTGGTTTTATTGGTCATTTGAAAAATTGAAATTTTTTGGCAAACTTTGCTCATTTCGAGGATTTCGATCGTACATTCCTAATTGGTAATTTGAAAAATTGTTGGCGTGATTTTCGAAACTTCGAAGTGCGGAAAAAGTTTGAAGCGTCGAAACGCATTTGAAAATGTAAAAAGAAGTAAATAATTGTTTTTTTTTTGGAATGCATTTGTATTGCACTTTTACTTATTAAAATATATACACGATGGAAAAATTTTATAGTCATAATAAAATTGCTTCTTAATAATAAATAATAATAATTTACTAATAAATAATAAAATAATGAATGGTAAATATAATAATAAATAATAATTCTTAATAACAAATTAATTAAATCATAAAATACGTCAAATACAATACAAAAAATTAATTTTAAAACATAGCTGTGAAAAGATGTTTTTTTTTTAATTCAAATATTCAAATAAAATTTCAAAATTTCCATTGCAGTGCGAAAAATAAATAAAAAAACGGAAAAGCGCGTAACACTAAAGGATACGTCGAAACAAGTCCGATTTCGAATCACCATCAGCGCTACTCCATTCGCGTCTCGCATTTTCGCAAAAATATCTAACGACTCGTGCCAAATCGAGGCTCCGCGTCTTTGCGTTTGTTCGTGTACTCTCTGTCTCCTCTTCCCCGCCGCTTGCAATCCAAGTTATCAGGGGAGAAAAAAATGCATGATAAAACACATCCTGAAGAATTGATACCCCGAGGGACCGTGCCGCCATTTCATTAAGGAGCGCGAAACGCTCTTTCTTCCTATCCTACACGGACTTCTCTCCGTTTCTCTCTCTCTATTTTCGGTCTTTCCTTCGTTTTCATTCGTTTTTCGAGAGAACGGAGAGAAAAAGCGAAGGAACCCCACAGGATTCGTCACCAAGAAACTTGGTCGTTCTTTTTTTTTATTGCTTTTTTACCGTCACGCGAAAAAAATATTTAGATCTTAGGACGCAATGATTTTTTATTTTTTATTTTTTTTTTTTCATTTTTTTTTGTCTAAGAAATTTTTGGATTTTTAATATTTTTTTTATTGGTCCATTTCGATGTAATTTCATCCCCTGAGTACGAATCTACCATTCATTTCCCATAAAACTCAAAATTTCGAGGAAAAAATGTCAATAACGTATTTCAGGAAGGTTTTTTGCATTTTCCCAGTCTAATTTTGTACTTTCGACAAAAATTCCGGCATATTCGTAATCAGCGGAAAATTTCCGATTAAATAAAGCCTTTTAAGAGTTAAAAAAAGGAAAGAAATATTTTCCGATATTCCCGGCCACTTTTCCGGAATCTCGAAAATCACGATATTTCAAAAGATCGTAGAGTAGACTTTTTATATGCTACGGAGATTTATTTGGTGGGTTTGGAAAAGCTTTTTGTCTGACTTAAATAATGGCGTTGGAATCACATCGATATCTCTTATAGTTTTCCCGGAACGTCCACTTGAAAAATCGGAAAAAAAGAGGCAAAGGGGTATGTATGGAAAAATTGGCAAAAATCGATGGTCCAACATTGAAATTCTGTCAAAAATCGAAAAATCATCGGATCTCAATTATAAAAAAAGCATTTTGAAGAGATAATCATAACGAAGAGATTGAGCACAGAGTGGAGTGTCAAATCCTAAAGGCAAAAAAGTTATCGATGATTTAGTGAAAAAACGTTCTCTCCCCAAAAATCCGAAAAAATTTTGGATTTTTAATTTTTTTTAAATTGGTTAATTTCCATGTAATTTTATCCCCTGAGCAAGAATCCACCATTCATTTTCCCCAAAACCCAAAATTTCCAAGAAAAAATGTCAAAAAAATATTCTCTAGGTTTTTTGCATTTTCCCAGTATAATTTTCTACTTTCGGCAAAAACTCGGGAACAAACCGGATTTTTTTCCCGGAACCTCAGGTTTTCGCGAAGCAATTTTCGTCCTCCTTACGCTTTTATCAATTCTCGTTAGCAACATCAAAAAAAAATCATATTACAACAATAAAAAAAAACATTTATTTACATTACAATTAACATAACACTCAAACAATTTTAATTATTCAATTTACTTCAATTATTTTATTCCTACCTACTGTCATTTAAATACACTCAACAAACTGATAAAATATAATAATTGTTAAATTGATGGAATGAAATCGAATCTTGTCGCAATGAAATTCCCTCGGAGCGGATAAAATCGGAAGCGTGGGGAGTACTCGTGCGATGATCGTCGAATGATGGATCTTGGCTTGTCGCCAAGATCCCTAAGAGTACAAACGACCAGTGTTTCTCGTCGGATTTTATTGTAGTAATCGTTTTCGTAACAGCGAGTCGATTCGAGGATTGCCATATGGCGTTTTATCGTTGTTCTCGTCGGCGTGTCACTCGCGCGGGAAAACAGAAGAGATTCGAGATCGAACGGTTCAAAGAGTGAGTCCTTGAGCAAAACAAAAAAAAAAAAACAAAAAAAAGGATCTCTTTTTTTTCTCTCTCTCTTCTATCCGTTCGTCCGGAGTATCGAGAGGATCCGACGCACACCGCCCACGTAATCAAGAAAAGCCCAGGATATATATAGTCCTGGCCAATGCTTTCAAACGAGAGAGAATCCCCCCCCCCTCCTCCTCGTCCCTCTTCTCGGCTCCATCATCGGGCACAGCAAACCGTGATTAACTTTTTGCCCGTACATCGCGCGTGCGCCCTTCCGTATCTCTTTCTCTCTATCTTTTTTTTTCTTTTTTTTTTTCAAGCCCCACGCGAGTCCCAACGACCATTCATTTGCCATTCGCGTCCGTTTCGCGGTGGTGACGTATGCAGCGAAAACGGATCTTTCCAATCGACGACTGAGCATCGCCCTTTCAGCCTTTTCTCCAAACCTCTCCCCCCGGGAACCCAATACACTTTTTCTCTTCTTCCTTCTCATCTGTTGTGTTCCAATTTGTCACATTTCGGCATGCAGTTCCAGCAAACGGCGAGGTGGAGATTTTTCGTGAAGAAGGACGAGGGAGGGGGGCGGGAGTGACGATTGTGATTTTATTCAAAAATAAATAAAATCGAATATATGAAAATTGAAATAAGATGAAACGAATTTCGAAGCATAAATATGAAAATGCGATTAAAAATAATGAGAATACGAAAATATAAAAAAGTGGGTATACGTGATGAAGCAATATAAATTAATGAAGATAATGATAAAGTAATGATAACAAAAATATTAAAAAGTAAAATAATAACAACAACAACAACCCAAACGAACCCAAACAACAACGAAAACAACAACAAACCAAACAGCAACAATTCAAATAACAACAACCTAAACAACAAATGAGGTTGAAGTTCGCAACGTTGCGAGGCAACGAAAATAATTATTTTTTTATTTCTCTATTTCTTTTTCAATATAATCGTAATTAAAATACTTCAATAATTATACAAATCTTTATTGTGGTAACATAGAATTCAAATTTTAAAAAAATATATATCGCTAAATAATAGATTTGAGGAAATAAAAAAATGAGAATATAAACTTCGTTGCGTCGCAACGATGCGAACAACAATATATATAACAATATATATATAACAACGTCTATAACAACAAGAACCCAAACAACAACAATAATAATAATATGAATAATAAAATATAAATAGCATATGCAAAAACAATAGTTTTAACGAAGGTTTGTAATCGGCATTTTTAACGAAGATTATTGAAGATCGAAATTTTCTGAAAAAGTCTAGCGGGACAAGGATGATGCTTCGCCATATGCCAGCAAGGAAGAACTCCCGGGGAGGTAAGGCGGAGGGGGGGGGGGGGGGGGGGGGGGGGGGGGGGGGGAGGGGGGGGGGGGGGGGGGGGGGGGGGCGCGGGGCATAAGTAGGTACGAAGGATACGATCGTCCGTGTCCAACCCTCCCACTTTGCGAGGGCGCGATAACTTCGAAGGGACGCGTCCCTTCGAGTGTAGCCTGCCCTTTCGACGAGCCAGCGAGGACGAACCGGTGGGGGATGCAATCGGAACGTTTCAATCAACGAAATCACAGAGCGCGAACTCTCGCCGTCTCTTCAACGTCTCGTGCGTACCACCGTCAGCTTCGCCTCGTTTTTTTTTTTTTTTTTTTTTTTTTTTTTTTTTTTTTTTTTTTTTTTTTTTTTTTTTTTTTTTTTTGAATCGAAGATCCAGCCCGAGTGTTTAATTGATTTCGGGGATTATTGAGGTTAAGTTCGAATTCGCGTGATAAGAAAATTGTTTTTTTTTTAATTTTCATTTTTTGGCTTTGATGATTACAGAAATTGATTTTTTGATATTTAATTTTGGTATTTTACCAGTGGCCCAATCATTTTTTCGCTCTTTGAAATTTCGAATTTCCAACGAGATTATGGAAAATCTCGTTGGAACGTTCATTTATTTGAATTTTATTTTGTATTGATTTTCTTTAATACTGTATTTTTATTTTTCGATTTCAATAAATAATTATCAATTTTTCTCATTAGTAAAAAATACACCACATTCTGAATTGCAAAGTTCACTATCATCCTTAAGGCAGTGAAAAAAAAATGATAACTAATTATCAAAATTGATTTTGTAAAACCAACGTTAAAAAAAATTAATTAAAAATTAAAAAATAACTAAAAGCAGTTTTCACGTTTCATCGATGGAAATTCCTCATAATTATTTTTTATTCACTTGTCCCCTTTTCGAAAAGTAACTATTTATCGATTTTTCGTAATTTTTTTTTTCGTAAACTCGGGAATGCAACAACGATTCGTGTAATATTGTTTTTTGGTGGAAATTCGATTCGATCGATGAGAAAGGCTCGTTCGAGCGTTAAATACCGCGGAGCGTGAAAATTCATCAACGATCGACGCTAATTATCCAACTCGTACGCGATACGGTGTTGTACATCTCGGGTGTACAATTATTGGCGACAGTGGCTGGTATAATATCCAAGAACGAACAACAGCCCGGGCATCGCGTCGTTGCCGCTTCCCCCGTCGTTTCATCGTTGTTTAACGAGCTTCTCACGACAATGGAACGCGATCGGCGCAGGCTTCCGGAAAAGCCGATCGCTGCGATGGTTGCGTCAACACAAGCGATTCCCGGGGGTTCTGGGCGACGCGAAATCTCAAAAAAAAAAACAAAAAAAAATCGAGCTTACTAGAAAGCTTTCAGCTTGGCTAAAAACCTCGTGGTTTCCGGGTTTCCGCATGTAACGCCACAATAAACAAATAAATATTTATTGCTATTGATTTATTATAAATAATAAATAAAAACGTATTTATTTATTTTTTCTAACACAAATCTTATTTTATTTTCTTTTTTACGACTTTTTTTCTAAAATTCTTCTTTCTATATAAATTCAGTAGAAAAATAATTTGTTAAAAAAAAAATAATAGTAAAGGAATATGTACGGAAAAAAATCCCTGTATCTGGCAAATTCTCGTGATTTCCGGAGGGAGTGTTAATTCGTTATAATAATATATAAATACTTATTCATTCCTAATTATATTTACAAAAAGTGATAATGAATAAATAGTTATTCATTTTTCATTTTGTTATATAAAAAATATTAACAAATATTCAAACCTATTTATCACGAATTATATTCAAAAAAATGATAATCAACGAGTAAAAATAGTTTCTTTTATCCATGAAAAAAATACCACAAATATTAAATTAATTATCAACTAAAATTATTCACAAAAAATATAAATAAACGTAAAAACTAATAACCCCCGAATTTTCTTAACGAAATATTTTAAAACCTCACAAAAGCTTCGTTAGAAAAAACCAACTAAAAAAACAATCCCAAAATGAAAAGACAACGAAAAATCCGTTCAGCAGCCTCAACATCGAGCCTACATATTCAATGTCCCCAAAAATCCCAGAAAATCCACTAGGCCCCAAAGGCCAGTGAACATGATCTCTCATCATAGGAAAACGGTCTTGCTTACCGATACCTGGCAGGGCGATTAGTGACAAGTTCGACAGTCCATCGCGTAGCTTAATTCGGAAATGGGTCTTGGTGGATGAGCCCGTGGCGACGGTGGATGGGTAAGGCTTGGGTAAAAGGAGTTTGAAGAAAGAGCATCGCGACGTGTATTCTCAGTCTCCGGCGGCTGAGGGGGGGAGGCAGAAGAGGAGGCGGCGAAAAGAGGAGTCTCTCTCGCCGGGGGTTCCCCGGGTAACGGTGGCGCACTCGGCTAATGGATGCTGGTGGTCCAGCCACGGTAAGAACGCGGAAAGTGCGACGGAGAAACGAAATTCGCGACGGTCGCTGAGAGGAAGAGGGAGAGGGAGGCGGCGACTCCGCGAACGCCAAACTTCAACTCGTTAATTACCGGCGCGCGCTCGCGGGCCAACTCTCGACCAAGAAGGGTGAGTTTCGGGGGAGGACTCGGGGACTCGGTTGGAGGCCAACTTCTTGCGCCGTCGCTCGAATATTTCAAACTATTGTGTTCCGTAAACCCCCTCGGGACTCGGATAGCGGACGAGAAAGTCTCGCAAAAGAGAGAGAGAGAGAGATATGGGAAAAGGAGTCGCCGGCAAAATCTTCCTTCTCTCTTACCCCTTGGCATCTGTCTTCCTGTTCCCATCCAGTTTCCACTTTCCTAACGGAGCTTTCCCTCTCTCGCGACCTATTCTTGCTCAAACTCGACGCAGACTCGAGTGGATTTTACCCCGTCCGAATTTCTCTCTCTCTCTCGCTCGGGCGATACTCTAAATGGTATAATACAGGTATATAAAGGGTGTGGCGTAAATAGTGGTTAAAGATTCGATATACCAGATAGTTAACTATTACATATTAATATTTTACGCATTTTTATACAAGAGTTTAAACAAAAACAAAATTATATTTATATTTTATTTTTATTTTATTATATATATATTTTTTTAATATTTTTTTTATTTAATTATATTTTATATATTTATATTTTATTTTTGCCACATCCACTTTTCACGATTGCTCTATTATTCAGCAGCATAAAAAAAAAATTGAAATGCAAAATAATCGTTATTGTTGAAAATACAACGAAATTTGTAACAAAAGATTATAAATTCGTGAAAAAAAAATTTTTTTTTGAAACCCTTGGAAAAAAATGATTAAAATAATAATATGTTATAATTAACTATCTGGTAAATTGAATCCTTAACGGTGGACCACTATTTACGAAACACCCTGTATATAGAACGTATACGTCATTCGAAAGAGCCTTCCGCAGTCTTCGTGGCAATTTCCTTGGGACTTGGCTTTCCATCGCTTGCTCCTGCCCGAAGGAAAGGGCGGGAGGAGGAGGGAGAGGGGGGGGGGGGGGGGGAGGGCGAAGCTTTCGGTTACTCGTTTGCCAAGGAAACCGAATGTCCCAGAATCTCAAACTTCTTGGGGAAACTCGAGGATCCTTCGACCGAGAACAAAGAAGGGTATAGAGACTGGACGAGGGACTTTTGAGACTCGAGTTTTCGGACTTACCGAGTTCCGTGATTTTACGACGAATTTTTATTTATTTCGCGCGAATTAAGAGAAATGTGAGCGAGCTTGTGATTGTTGGAACGAGAGAGAAACGACTGATGAAGGTTTTATGGAAACGTTAAAAATGGGAAAAGATAAAAGCGGTTCTTCGGGAGGGGGGGGGGGCGGGGAGCGAGTCCTCGAAAACGTCTCCATCCGGAAAAACCATGAGAACGAACGGAAAGACACTGAACCACTAGCGGTTTTCCTTGTCCGTGAGAGTTTCACTGAATCCACGACACAATGAGATTATAATTGTCGTAATTACGACGATATCAGTAATTCGCGGTTTATCGCTCGGGGGCGCCATCCCCGATCATCCGGGACGAGTCGAGTACTTAATTGACTGATTCAGGTTTTCTTTCTTGCTTTATTTATTTTTTTTCGTTTTTTTTTTTTTTCAACGTCGTTGGGCTTCGAGAACGAGCGAGGAACGAGAAGGGAATTTATATTTAACGAGGATCTACTTTGGCTAAACAATTATCGTTGTCGAGACGGACGAAATAAATAGTCAGTTGGAGTGGGAATTGAAAAAAAAAATTAATAATCGTTCGTCGCTTCAGGCAACTTGGATTCAAAAGAATCGTCCAATTTTTTTTCTCATTCGTTGACGACGATCGTTTAATTATTCATCAATTAATCAATTGATTAATCGATTAATCGATGACTAATCAAACGAAAAATAGCGACGTAAAAATTGACGATTCAATCGATTGATTAAATCATCAACTTTTACGTAATCATTTTTACGTATTTATTCATATATCTATTCACCATATCAATCATCATGTTTCATAAAAAAATCAAAAACAAAATCGTTTTCTTTTCATTATTTGAACAATATGAAAAAAAAGCTCGATCGAATTCCTTCATTATCTAAAACCCAAAACCATTGTACCCCACTGATGCCTTGACCTTGTCAGCTTCATTAAAAACCATTTCCTTACGAAATCGAATCTCGTATCCACCAAACCCAAACAAACCCAAACAAATATTAACCATATCACTCCCCATTTCCCATTTTCCACTTACATTACAACAACCCCTGATTTCCGTATCACAATATATCCCGACTACGATACGTTCCAGGTTGGAACGTCCTCAAGTTTCAACAGAAAAGACCATGGATACAGTCGAAGACTCGTAGACCCGCGTAAGGGCAAAAGTAACCGCCCGGGGAATCCATTGTTTTTAGGTGGGGGGTGGTGAATAATCTCGGAGTAGTTTCCCTCCCCCCTGCCCCTCTTCAACCCCCACTATTCCCATCCCTCTTCATTCCGTTCCCCTCAATCTTCTTCGGGCTCATTGTCATCCTAATAACGAGCAGGTACACATTGGCCTCGTAAGGGGGCGCGTGCTCGAAAGCGGAATTCGCCGGGTACACGGGAGAACGAATCCTCTCAATGGCAAACGAAGCGGGCCAACGAAGCGTCGAAACGGAAGAGAGAATCGGCCCGAGAGGAAAAAGAAAAAAAAAGAGGGGGGGGGGGGGGGGTTTCGGTGGAGAAATAACAACAAGAACGAAAACGGAAACCGGAAAGAATAGAAGCACAACCCGGTAAGATTGTAGAGGGCGCGAGAGATTCGCTGCAACGATTACTCGTGGCGTTTCAGGCGATGAAACGCAACGAGGAGAGAACAGCAGTAGCAGCAAGGACCACGATGAGTAGCATCGAAAGAATGAGGACGAGGGTGACGACGCGTTATGACTCGTCGTTGCACAGCGGATTGAGACGCGTCTCTGGATTTCGCGGTGAGAAAAGTTCCGCCCGGAAGAACCAACGATAATTCGTATAACGAGGCAGACCAACCGAGAGCAACCGCCCGACCTAAGAACAATGAGACGGTGTCGACTCGAACCTGGCCTCCCAGGAGGGAACTTTACTTACGAATTTTTTTGGGGTAAAGATTGGATCGGTGATCGATCTCGTCGGGTGGAACAAGATTTTTGGAAACTCAGGAAAAAACCCTGCCGAAAATAGGTAAGGATTGAATTTGAAAGATTGATAACGATTAGAGTAGATAAAAAATAAAATAGATAAAATTGAAGAAGATAATAGTAAAACAGATAAAATTAAAATAGCTACTGATAAGAATAGATAAAATTGAAATAGATAATAATTAAAATAGATAATGATTAAAATAGATAAAATTAAAATAGATAATGATTAAAACAGATAAAATTCAAATTGAAATTGAAATTAAAATTAAAATAGATAAATATTAAATCACATCTTTTCTTTAAAAGTATACAAAATATGTTTTAATAAATAACATATTCTTCTTATCGTGAGTAACCATTTATTTAATTTAAATACTACACATTTTTTGTTGAAAATCTTGGAAAATGTTATTGAATGATAGAATTGTTTATTTAATTCCAATATGTGTCGGTTGCCTAGCTATTCCCATTTTTGGAAAAATCGATATTCGAGTTAGCCCTCGATTTAAACCCAAACAAGCCCAAACAAACGCAACCCTCTACTTTAAGCAATAACCCAACGCTATCGTTACCCTTCCATCATGAAGAAACCCTCGAAAACTCGAAATCTATAATCCCCGTTTAATACTAAAATTCTTTTCGACATTATTTTTGGCGAAACTCGGTACTTGGGGTAGCTCAGGTCGATCTCCGCGCAGCCCGTTTAACGCACAAAACACTGCAACGTTATTAAAACATTTGCACTCTTTGCATCATAGAGGGCAACAAACAAAAAAGCCTCGGGGGCGTTACGGAGTCGAGCTCGGGGTTTTTTTTTTCATTGGAGAAAAGAAGGAAAAAAAAATTACTGCCGCCGAGCGCGTGAAAACTTTGAGGCTGGGTTATCTTTGCTTTGACGCAGAGGAACCGCCAACACCGAAAACAGCGAAAAAGAGAAGGAAAAGTAAAAAAAAAAAAAAAAGAAAAAAAAAAAACACGCGGAGAACTCTCTGACGTAGAGTCAAACGCGCAAAAGCGCAAAAAATCTGAGAACGCGTACATGAGAGAGAGAAAGAGTGAAAGCTCGGGTATCCATCCATCCGTCAACGCAAGAGTTCTCTCTCTCTCTCTCTCTCTCTCTCTCTCTCTCTCTCTCTCGCTCTCTCTCTCTCTCTCTCTCTCTCTCTCTCTCTCTCTCTCTCTCTCTCTCTCTCTTCTCTCTCTCTCTCTCTCTCTCTCTCTCTCTCTCTCTCTCTCTCTCTTTCTCTTTCTCCCTGCTCTGAAAACGGCACGTATGGCCCCCTGAAAGGATTCTCGTCCTCTTCGGGCACCCACCCAGCTCGGAACGAAAAGGAGCTTTTTTCCCCCTTTATTTTGGTCCTGCGCGACCTCGCAGTGACGAAGAGAAGCAGCAAAAGTAGCAACGCGAAACCAACGAGCCGCTTCAACTTCTTTTTTGCCTCAACCACTTGGTTGTGTATTTTTTTTTTCATTTTTTTAATTTATAATTTTTTTTTTTTTTTCATTTCGTCTTCCTCTTTTTTTTGCGTCCCTCCACGTGCTTTTTATTTCTTCACCCCTGCACAAACGTGTATACACACACGTTTCGTATGCATATTCGTACGGTGGCCTCGGCATAA
This sequence comes from Ophioninae sp. B BG-2022a, assembly GCA_030522765.1. Taxonomy (NCBI): domain Eukaryota; kingdom Metazoa; phylum Arthropoda; class Insecta; order Hymenoptera; family Ichneumonidae; species Ophioninae sp. B BG-2022a. The sequence goes on from JAPYZJ010009173.1 coordinate 14,029, forward strand.
AGAAAATTCCGTTTGATCCACAAATGCCTCGATTTGAGCCTCCCCCAGCTTCAAAGCTTGGAAAAAGCTATTTTTTTATTTCATTTTTTTTTCATCCCGTTTTCTCCGTCGTGCAAACGGTTTCTGTTTTTTTTTTTTTCTTTTTTTTTCTTCTCTGTAGAAAGCTCAGTCTGTGGATATCTGGCTCTGTTGTCTGCCTTTCGGTGAGAATCCGTTGCCCGAGGACCCTGCCAATCTTCCTCTCTTTTTTTTTTTGGCTTAATTAGCTCCCGAGCTAATTTGCGTTCGATCATCGTCGCGCCCCGAGGCCAATCCTCGAGCCGGGGATACGAGCTTTTTTTTGCCTCTTTCGCTCGAAGCTTCATGGGGAAAAAAGTAGCTGGTGAAAAGAGAAGGGGGGGGGGGGTTGCACCTCTTCGAGGGGATTCGAAAGCACGGCCCGCTCGCGAATCGGCCCACTGCGCCCCCACTATGATCCTCTCGTAATTAGCAACTATGCTACAATCATACGCGAATAATCGCTCGTGCTCGTGGCAACGAGATTTTTTTTCTTTTTTGTCGCGGAAGATTGAGAGATCCGCGGAGTCCGAGGAACACGAGGGGCGGCCATCTTTTCCTCCGGGGATGATCGTGATTTATACTCGTATTTGTTGTGAGATATTTAGAATTTTTATTCGCGACGAAAAAGTTAATGATAATGATGGATGTAAATAATTGTAAATAATTAATAATGATAGATTTTAATAATTATAAATAATTAATAATGATAGATGTAAACAATTGTAAATAATTAATAATGATGTGCAGGATCTGCGAGGAGAAATTTGAGACGGTGGAACATCTCCTAATATGCAAAAAAAGTTGGGAAATGATGCCAAAAGAGGCAAG
>JAPYZJ010009190.1:0-12793 GCA_030522765.1 Ophioninae sp. B BG-2022a
GTGGTAACTCAATCTGTAATTTTTTTTTCGATTTGAGAAATTTGGCGAGAACACAGCCGTTCGTCTATCGATTTGACATTGTCTGGTCAAATTTCATGAGATTTTGGAGGGGGAGAGGGTGTGCACACCCTCTCTCCCCCCACCGCAGATCAGTGCGATAGTTTCCCATGGATTTCCGAAACAGCTTTTTAGAATTCCATGAAATTTTACCAATGTTAAATCGATAGATGAACGGCTGTGTTCTCAACAAATTTCTCAAATAGAAAGATAAAATTACAGATTGTATTACCACGCGAGCACCGGGATGGAAAATGCTGCCGAATAAGAAGTTTGGTTAATATCAAGACTTGCAGGGGAAAAGAGCCGCGTAGCCATATTCGAAAGGTACATTTTGGGACCTCAACCTTTTGATTCTGTCACACATTTTAGGAGATCCATGGGAACCATAATTTGTAGGTATTTGTTTACGATTTCGAGAACATATCGGCCGACGTTTGTGACATTTTAGAGATGACCAGAGCCACATAGCCACATTCAAATCATACATTTTGAGACCTCGAACACTTGATTCCATCGCATATTTCGGGAAATCCATGGGAATCTACAATTTGTAGGTATCTACGATTTCGAGAAAATATCGTCCGACATTTGTGACATTTAGTTCCGGGGAATGTCGGGAGCGCCGCACGTCTCGAAATTTGCGATCATATGTACGTATACATAGGCCCACACGAAGCTCGTCGAGGCTTGCCAGACGCTAGCGACAATGATGCCTCGCGGTAGATAGCTGTAGTTCGCAGTAATTTTATTTTACCCGCGCGTGCAGAGGCTTCGTTGAAATTTCGTCGAGGTTATCGCTCCCTCAAGATTATGAATGTTCGTGCTGTCAAGCCCCCGCCTACTTGGACCCACGATCCTGGCTTGTGGTTCAGATTGACGCTCCACGCCGGATGAATCGCATCACATCCGATATGACAAAGTTCAGTCCCATGATCACGAGAGTGAACACGGAAACTTTACATGTTTCAGACGTGATTAGCACAACACCAGAAACGGATAAGTATCTTGTGCTTAAAAACGCTGTTATAGAAAAATGTCCCGTCTCCAAATAGAGACAACACTCTGTTAACAGAGAGCGTGTTGGACAAGAACAAGCCATCGCACTTGTGTTTTAAGATGTAAATACTGTTCAACAGTGTGTCAACGAAGGCATTAGGCGGCCTCTAAACAGTCAATTATATTGCGCACGACGTACATTGTGTCCTTAATATTTGCCTCTTAACACAGCAATTGTCGTTTCAATGATGCAAGTCATTTGACTAATATACCCGCTTGTGCAGACGAGTTTATTGGAACTTTACCACAGTTACGGAATAAAGTCTCCTTGACCGATGTATTCAGCGATTTACAAGTGCAAAAGAAAACGACTAAGGCATAAGGTTCTCGCAAGTCAAACAAGGGCTCGCAAAGTTGGTTGTAATGAAATTTTTATGGTCTCAGAAGACGAAAACGATTGGTTTCTTTTGATTGTACTCAAACGTCTGCTAGACCATGGACTGACTTTCAACTTAGCGAAATGCTTATTGGGCGAACCTGAAGTTGTTTTCCTCCATTCAATTGGAGGCTTCGTTCGGTTCAAGTTTATTTATCGATATATTTATAGATGCTCTCAATTCTTTTCTGAACAATATAAGCAATTTTTGTATATATTTTTTTATATAATTTATTTAAAAAACCAATTAATTTTCGTACAACGTAGATAGTAGAATAAAATATATAGTTTTAAAAAAATTATCAAACTAATGAAAGTTTGGACAGCTTTGTTGTTTCGACAAAAAAGCATTAATGATTTAAATGAAATCCAGCGTGCGGATAAATTTCATTGGCAATCTAGCATTTCATTGTTTGTAGGCCACTTTTTACGATTGTCATTTTTTTTTAATTCTGTGCTATTACATAAGTCAGATTACTTTTTTGAGGGCACCATTGAATTTTAAGACATAAATGTGGGGTTCCACGTGATAGTCCAAAAAAGATAATCCATGGAAAATATTCTTTTATACAGGATTCATGGTGTTTGCTATTTTTCATTACTTTTTCTACAAATACGCATCCAAAACTTCTGAAAAAGAAGTGCTCCATGAAAGTGTGACAACTTTCTTTTCATAGTCAGATCTCTGCATTTTTCCCACTGAATGTTGCATACCGTTCGTCAGTACATATCATCTAAAAGTATGAATTACGAAGCTCCAGGATTTCGGCTCCTGTTCTCAAAACCGGTCCTGAATGCATATGACACCAATGCCACCATTACTTCCAAAACTTCGTGAAGACTTGAAATTCAACACGGTTTTCTAAAAAGCAAAAAAATAGTGTATCAAAAATTAGAAAAAGAAGAATCGAAGTGGGTATAAGTCACTAGCTGTGACCAGGGTATGTCACTCCTGGAGGGAGCCTGTGGAGTCACTCGAGGACTCGAAAGACTGTATGTAATTGCAATGTAATTTGTTAAATGTAATGTATATAATTTGTTAAATGTCACCGTTAATGTAATGTAATGCCTTCGTAATGTTAATGTAATGCCTTCGTAAGGTAATCTCGTCAAGGCGTTTTCCAGTATAATTTTTATTTTATTTTGAGGCAGCCGTCAGAAGATGGAGTGACTGCGTGAATTAATTCAAAAGGATTTACCGTTTCGTATTCGAGATATTGGCTATCAAAGATTGAACGTTTTTCTATGTGTTCATATGAGAAGCAGCGGGAAATTTCAGATATCCCGTATTAACTTTAAATATTTTCGAGTGATATTTTTTTTTCACAGTTACAGAGGGCCTCAGTTACAGAGAATGGAGTATGCGATAAAGTCAAGAACTTTGACCATCTAGTTTCAGAGATGCATCGATTTCAAGTGTGCGATGTCTAGGGACAGTGTAGTTTTAAATTGTCGGAAAGAGACTAGAGACGATTATTTTGTAAATTACCCTTGGACGGCCCATCCGGATGAGGGATACGATGAGTCAAAGTTATCGTAGCTTCCGCCATAACTTCCAGCATTGCTGCCGCCAAAAAGACCGCCATTATAACCGCCGTAACTTCCGGTATTGCTGCTTGTCGGGTTATATCCGGCATTGCTGCCTGTTGGGTAATATCCGGTATTGCTACCCCCGGGGAAATATCCGGTATTGCTACCCGCGGGGAAATATCCGGTATTGCTACCACCAGGGTAATATCCACCATGACTGCCACCATAGCCGCTTCCATAACTTCCACCGTTGCTGGTACCGTAAACTCCGCCATTGTTACCACCATAACCGGCAGGGTTCAACGTTCCAGGATATCCACCAGAATTTCCGCCGTAACGTCCCCAGTAACCTCCGCCATAGGCGCCAATGTAGACTCCCTTATGGCTACCTTGATTGCCTCCGTAACCATTATCGTAGTAAGTGTTACCTCCAGCGTAGACTCTGCAAATAAATTCTTGGTCAATCATCGTTCTTTGCACATTTGTCGCATTTTCAAATGTATAAATGCGGGGACATTAATCGAGATGTTTTTTTTCTACCGAAAAATCTTGTACACTAGTCGATTTGGACGCACATAAAAACATACACGTTATAGTCTTTTGAAAGGTAGATTTCTAGAAAGTTCGACGAGGCTTTAAAAATGGGGTTTGTTTGGGTTTGTAACTGTAGAAAGATTGAGTTGACGAGGACGTTCATGGGCAGTGAAAATTACAGTTTTTATTGAATGCCTTCGATAGGAAATCGTAAAGGTACCAGTAACTGAATTACATCGTCAAATATCGAATTATTGAACACTTTCCTATGCATTGTAAATATTCGGTGTGTTCAAGGTGCGTAGATGTGCCGAACTTTAGCCTTGTGTATTTCATTATTCACGTGTGTAATTTTCATAAGCGTCGTATTGTTAGACAGTTGGATCAGTTCCCATCAATTTCCTCATCGAAATCATCATAATTCGTAAATCGTTTAACACGATTTGTAAACCAGATTCGTTATGTTGTAACACCGAGATAATAACGTCTTTCAATTAAAGGACATACACTCAGTGACGGACACGCGTGTATCGACGAATATCAGGCAGCTGAAATTTACCGAAACTATTAGTGAGCTTTCGTCGAAAAAACTCACAAAATTCCATTCGCTTAACAACAGAATTATTTTTCCTTCGCTTGTGGAAATGTTAAGGTCTGAGGATATTGTTTTGCTCTAAATAAATTTAAACGGTATAAATTATAACGGTGAAAAGAAAATTTCATTTTTAAAAAATCGTTAAAAATAAATTTACATATAATTAAAATCATTTTCTATTATCATTTAAATATCGTTAAATATCATTAAAAACAGTCCACACTTTTACGTCCACCCCTGCAGTTCTAGTAAGTTAGAATATTTTATTCCTAGTACTGTAATCGTTTATGCAGATACTGAGCAAAATTGAATCGAAATTCCCTACGAAAATTAGCTCCGGTTAAAACCTTTTGTTCTCATCGGAGCTAAAAAATCGAGCTATGGAATTTCAAGTATGAATTCCAAGTATATTATATAAAAATAACGAAGTCGTGGTATTGAGATAACATTGACGAATATGTAAAAAGCACTAAATTCGCATTAACCACTCGATTTATTTATTGCTACAATAACAAATCTAAAAATACACGATTAAAATATTTCATACGAATAATCCTCTTAAGTAATAGGTAATTGAGCAAAGACGTTTTCGATTTTCTTATCACCTTTTAATAAATTCTCGATTCCAAAAACAACAACGAAACCTTTTTACAATAAATCGTATATGAATTTTATTAACAACAATACAGACCGAAGCTATAAAAAAACACGTACGTTATAATTTTTTTATTGAATAAATAGAATACGATAATTTCTACGTAACGCCAAAAGTTAAGTCAACAATAATGATGTTAAGTTCGTGAGTTTAATTTATACAGATAGATGGTGTACTCTAGGTCTTGACCCGAGTAAGCAATAAATCATAGGATTTGGGAAAAGGTTAGCCTCTCGTGGAACAAAACGCCGAAACGCGCCAAAACTCGCATGTCCTCCTTCCTACATTCTCGCAGACCGGGACGTCGAGGACGATGGATCTGAGACGTCCTCGTTCAAGTTTCCCGGATCCCGAGGCAAGGGGGCTTTCAGCCATGCAGCTTGTGCAGCTTCGGTTGGAACCCGAATCCACCGTGTTTTCCGAATCCCGAGTGACTGACACCGTAACACCAGACAATTACAACGGTAATAAGAATAACAATAACAATCCTAATTATAATTATACAGGGTTACTGGTAACTCGACGTATTCCTTACAGGACGTCAGTAGAGTGAAAATGCAATAAATTAAGCCACCAATTGTTCTACCGAAGTTCAGTATTTCTTTAGTTACGTTAGATTTTTGATATTGATAATTTTGATATTGAAAATTGATATTGATTAAAACAACGAATAATGTTAACGCAATTGTTTAAAATGATTTTCTGACCTTTTTATGGACCCTTTCTTGTACAAAATCGAAAACGATTTTCATAATGTAGTCCATGACTTTGTATTAAGTTTTACATCTTTTTGGATAGCTAGTAAGGCAACGATATTTTCCTAGTAATTTGTACATCAGGCGTAGTATTTACTTTTCACTAGACAAATTTTTTATTGATCAATACCAAAAATTACAAAAAAAATATTGTTTGATTAATGATCTCTCCTAAAGTTTTAGTAATTTTTGAACCTTTATTTATGAACAAAGATTTGCTATGGCATCAACTATAATGAAACTTAAATTTCAGTACAATCGCGCCGAATATCTTTTTTAAATTGTCTTCAAATGAGTCAATCTGGGATTTTTCACGAATGAACTAAAAATCTACCTAACTCAAAAACTACTGAACTTCGGTAGAACATTTGGCGGCTTAATTTGCTGCATTTTAACTCTACTATGATGTCCTGCAAGGAATACGTCGCGTTTCCAGTAACCCTGTAGTAGTAACGAATAGCTGATGGTACAGAATTGCAGGGATAAGCAAAAGTTTCTTTCGCTTATCCTGCAACGGCATCCTGCCACTTTCAAGGTTAGAAAGCCACCAATTCCGGTTCCATTGAGCGGGGATTAGAATGATAACAACGAAAATTGGAAAAAGAATTCCCGTCGGGGCATTGGAGCGATCGATGCAAATTGAATAAATAATTGAATAAGGACTCACGGTTTCGCGTGGAATCCGCCACCGAGTGATGATCCCAGGAGCCCTTTCGCACCGAGAAGCACATCACCTAAGCCTAGTATTTTCGAACCCAATAGATCACCAGAGAAATGAGCCTTTTTATGAAAACCACGCTTATAGCGCATCACCGGTTCTGGCGCATCCTCTGTTGCGATTTGGTCGATTTCCTGATCATTGGTAATGTCCGTCGGTGCACCGCAAACTATCACGGCAACCGCGGCAAGCAACAAAACGTATCTCATCTGCATCATCTAAATGACATCGGAAAAACGAAAAAATAAAAAATAAACCAGATCAGCCATAAATGTTGATAGTATATGCGCCTTCCCCCAACCCAAAATTTTGAAACTACTATTCTTCCAAACGGATGAACCGACCGGTATGAAATTTGTTGTGTGCATTCACGACGTTGGCGCCGAGTACGGCCAGGTAGCAATTTTTTCAAATTTTAAAAAAAATTACAGTTTGTGGTTACCATTGAAGAAATGTTTAATTATTGACAATGGTATTTCATTTCTGAAAATGTAATGGTCTGACGGAAGTTGGCCAGAAAAAAATACACATTTTGAGCTTCGAAAATCAGATACTATTCTATTCTAAGAAACTACTATTCTTCCAAACGGATGAACCGACCGGGATGAAATTTGTTGTGTGCATTCAGGACGTTGGCGCCGAGTACGGTCCGGTAGCAATTTTTTCAAATTTTGAAAAAAAAATACAGTTTGCGGTTGCCATTGAAGAAATGTTTAATTATTGACAATGGTATTTCATTTCTGAAAATGTAATGGTCTGACGGAAGTTGGCCAGAAAAAAATACACATTTTGAGCTTTCCGTCGGTAGTGACTCGCAGCTCAAAACTGCACAATTGTCACTACCGAGGTAACGAGGGGCCGCGCCGAAATTCTTCGGCGTGTTAAAAGGAACGCCATCAAGGTGCCTTAGGATGTGTGGGGAACCCAAACAAATCCAAGCGAATTACTGGCGTTATATTCATTTGATTAGATTATTTTGAATTTTATTATACACATTGCCGATAAAACATATACATGATTTTCAAAATTTCTGGAATCAAATATCACGGAATTATCAGGACGTTTCTAGAAAACGAAGATTTTTAGAAGCTGATGATTTTAGACGTAAATATGATATAGACTGCAATGATGTGAAAAAAATGGGAGAAATGGTAAATCTTGCAATCTCTAGATTCTTTTAAAAATTGATGTTTTATGAACACAGATGCGTTTGAACATAAATTAACTACTCGATAATTTAAATAAATCATTAGTCGTTCGAGGCAACTCAAGTAAAAGAGGTACAACGTATAAAGCTGGAATTGCAGGTTGAAGGCAAACTTATGATTGCAATTATATTATTTTTTTCGAAACTGTATTTTTCAAAACAGTCTACACGATATTTGAACATTATTTCTGCCAAGTAATCTTACTTATTCCTCCAAAATAGATTTTCTCAAATAATTATGATTTTCGAACTGTAGCTTGATACAACGAAAAATATATTTTTGATCTCGAGAAACGATGATTCAAGCGTATTCCAACATAGGCCATTCCCTCCACGATGAACAATAAATCCTTGGACGAATTGCCCAGACTTTACTTCTTTACCGTAATCCCTTTCTACCGATCATCTATTAGTTTTTACAATTAGAGATACACACCGATCCTATTGACGTTCGAGGTGGGGATTTTCTTTCAACAATGGCACAACTTGCAACAAGCTTTATTTACGATAAATATAAATACAATGTATTGCGTAAGGACGCGTACTACTTTCCGAAGAAATATCTGAAGTTCTCATACGAAGAGAGGAGCACAAATGATGGTGTCTCCTGTTTCAGGATGACTTTTATAGGATACGGGAATACTATGTAAATCCCCCGCCCGTTGTAACCGCGCCCATATAACTTCGAAGATTCCGAGGTCACCAAGATCGACTATAGGCAAAGACCAGATCATGGATGCCTACGTGCCTGTGTCTCTCATGAGAACCCAGATAACCAAAGAGCCTCATCATTGAGGAAAACCCCAGACACGATCATCACCAATATCTACATTCTGGGATGTTCAAGAACCGAGTTGCACACGCGCAAAAACACATACGTATCGTTTCTTCCCGACCGACCTTGAACCTCGAATTTCTTCATGTGTACCTGCAGAGCGACCAATCTTGAGTCCTTTTACTCACACCGGCGCTCTTCGAGTTGCGTCCGTGTGGGTGTGAAAAATACGAGGAAAAGAAATTACGCATGCAGACACACGGGCAGCCAGGCGGTATTTGAAGACGGAAAGAAGCAGGATGGCTTTCAATCCTCAACGAGTTTTATCACACTCGCTAAGTGATGGACGTGGTTTTTTTTTCTCTAATTCTTATACCCTCGTAAAGTTACGTGTTCATTTTTCGTCACGGATAATGTTTCTTGTAAAAACAACTCGAGGGAGAAAATTCAGACTTTACTTCTTCAGGGTTGATTGCCAGGGTTTCTTTTGAGCGCTAATTTTGGAGAACGAAGAAGTGGAGGTCCTCATTTTCCAATAATATTTTTTATGGAGCATGGATGATTAAGACAAAAATACAAGGTATCGTCGGATAGCAATTGGTAGATTTGATAAAATAATAAATAACAAATCGAATTTGAATAGTACTTTGGAAGCGTCGAAAACTCCATGTTGTACCATGTTGCCCTATTTTTTTATATTTCAATTTTATTTTTAATTTTAACCCGTAATGGTAGCCCGGGGTCCAGTGTACCCCAGACAAATTTTGTAGGGATATATAATTGAGAATCGAACTTGTGTTGTCACGTTTCATTGTCTGAACGTATTCCAACACTATTTAATCAGTGGTGACGGTCAAAGTGGCGTATTTTTTTGAAAATATATTATTATATCGTAAAAATCAAAATGTATATGAATTTTTCAATAAAAATTGGGGTTTTTGTCCTTTTTTTTCTGATTGTTCTTTCGCCATATCAAATTTTTTTAACGAAAAAAAAACGATTGTTTTATTTGAAAAAAGTATGAAATAGAATATTCGTGTAAGATTTGCGTCAATAAATCAAGTAGAACGAAAATAGCAAGTTTTCGGCGTGGGCTCCACTATACCCCATGTGACCATTACGTGGCGTATAGGAGATAAAAACCAACTCTACTTCTTCAATATTGGGAAATGTACTTCGGAGCTTATGATAGTATTCGACCGTAGAACATCACATCCCATTGTTTTTTTTCCACAGTTCTTTACGTATGTATTAATGAATTGAGCAAATTTGCCAACAAATTTGGAGCAAATAATCTTTGTAGGCTTCGGATAATCCTGAAACTTGTTAAATTCGTGAATTGTTAAATCCTGATCGCGAAAAAAAATAAAAAGTCGATAAAACAATTGAAAATCGAGAAGTGAAATACGAGGAGGAAGAAGATCCGTTGTCAGAGAAGGAATCGATCAAGAGGTTGGTAGGATCGAGAGGGAATTACGTTACCACGTGGAATTTGTGGGAACCAAACGATTGGGCGATATGCCGTTAAAGCAGGTGAGTCAATGACAAGGGGGGTCTTAATTGAGATTCACAACCGGTATTCGAGGTTTCTGATATTACGAACTTTGCATAATCATATCCGCGTCATTTGACATTCCACGAGGAAAAAAAAAGGTTTATCGATCACCATAATAACAACCGGTCGTTGTATCGTCTATGGGAATAAATTTAGGCTTATGGCCAGTGCCGTTTAAAAAATTTATATACTCGACCGTTTCGGCCAATATATACCGTTTTTTAAAAAACGACCATTCAGCGAAACAAGCGACGAGGTTCGGACGACCAAACAGCGAAGCAAAGACGAGCTACATTGAAAGCGGAAGAAATCCGACGAGAACTTGATTATGGCATCCGAAATACCGATCGTGATCGTCGTTTCCCCAGGGAAATAATGATGGAACTGAAAATGCCGATTTTTCGGGAAAACGTCGAAGTGGCCTGGCACACCACTGATAGGTCAATCGATTCCAAAGTCCATAGGTAAATTCGTTCGTCGTTTTTTCCATTTCCATGTCACGAAAACGAATTTGAGAAAACACAGCATTTCTACATACTTATTATATAATTTGTTCGTATTTCCGGGAGTATCAAATTATGATGACTTTTAAATGTCAACAAGAACATATTTGAAATCGAGTTGCTTTACCGAGACACTGAAAAACCAAACGGTTTTCTCAAAGATATCGAAAATGAAATTATTTTTATTGTTATCGAAAATGAAATTGTCTTACAATAATAATAAGCCTTTCCTGAACTAATTACTTTTTCTTTATTTTGGCAAGTAAATAAACTTCACGGTGTTGACAGCAAGGATTATTATTGACGAAAAAACGGATTCAATCATTGCTAATAACCAATGGACGCAAATTAAAATCATATACAGAATTCCAGTACCGTTCTATTGGAATTTCGCCGCTGCGGAATAAGCCATCGGACCTTTCACGAAATCTTACTAAACCCATTTTTTTAATGAAGAAAAAAAATCATTTTTCACTGCTCGTTTGGGATAAAGTAATTCTTTTTCTTTTTTTCCATACCCAAAAGCTACGACGAAAAAATGCAATAATTCCAAAGTACTTAAGTTAACGAATAAGAATAAAAAATAAATCAAACGATTTTTAAAAATGTATTAACTGAAAAACCAAACAAACTCGAAAACAAGCCACTCAACTAAAGAAAAAGAGAACAATAACAATAAGAGTGCAGCCATTTTCAATAATACAATTCTAATATTTTAATTGTCATAAAAAATATTGTTTATATTAAAAACTGTATTATTAAATATTAGTTATATTCAATATTAAATAAGTATTATTTAAACATTAAATTATTATATATTATTAAATATTAAATATTAAATTATTAAAATATTAAATAAGTATTATGAAAAACTTGATAAATATTAAGAAACAAATTTATCCTAGATCCTTTGAGCACTCAAATGTTTTAATCCCAAAAGGATTACAATTTTTTTCGAAATTCTTCAAAAGTGAAACAATTTCTGAGGAGACGAAACCTATTCAGGGCCAATCTGATCGTAGCCGCCGTTGAAAATGCGAGAGAGCAATACGAAAAGAATTTGTTGTCCCACGTCGAGTCCATCGATCGCTTACTGCAAATCTACGGATCTAGACTCGGAGATCAAGAGGATCATTATCGTAGTAATCTCGAATTTCTTGTGACGAGCTATCTCAAGGATCGAGAATGCCTAGAGGAACGACAGAACGAGGATGAGGTTTTTCTGAAAACTATAATTTTCAGTACCCAGCAACGCACTGAGGAAACTCACAGCGACACACTAAGCAAAACGATCGGTAGGGGAACTATTTCACCTTGCTTTCTTGGAAATAAAATAATTCGATTTTTTTTGTACTCGATATGAATTTTTATTCGATTACGAAAATATTTAGTCAGATAAACAAATCGATACACAAATGAGCGGATTTGTTTTAAAAAAAATTATCGCCAATTCCCATGATACATCTTAGGGTGCTTCTTAAACGGGCAAAAAAAATTTTTTTTTTTATTTTACTCGCGTCACCCATTCATTCTCTTCTATGATCCAAAAAAGTACAAAATTATTTTTTTCAGATTTTCAAAGTATCATTTAGGGGTCGCTACCGGCCGATAAAATAAAAAAAATATATATTTTTTTGAATACTATTTTTATTCAGTGCAAAAAATTATAATCATTCTTAAATCATATAATTAGGAGGGAGTTATGATAATGAAAAATTAACTATGATAACAATGTATTTTTATTTGTATTTGAGTACTTCTGTCTAAAAATTTCCACAACTAAAAGAAGGTATTGTTTTTGTTCCTCATCGTTGGTAATTAATTTGTTGTACTATTCCATTAATGCCACCCCCCGCTCCGCCAAATCATTCACTACTTTCATAGAGAATATAATTTCTCTAGAAGCAAACTCTCTAGAAGAAACAAATCCAAACAAAATATTAAAACTTTGATGCTCGGTAGCGACCCCTAAAATTTGATTCAAAAATAAAATAAAAATAATATGCTCGTTTTTTGGATGACAGAAGCGAATGGCGGGTTGACGCAGTTACTTTTCAAAAGTCGAAAAATAAGAAGCACCCTAATACATATAGTTATTTTTTTAAGAGCATGACGAACATCGACATAACCTCACAAATTTTCGAAATCCGTTTTCTCAGCGTCTATTAAGTTAACGGTGAAAAAAGCGAGCATCGATCTTTGCAGAATTCATAGAGGTAGAAATAGTTGCTTGAATTTTACGATAAAAATGTTTCGTCCTCGATTTATCAAGGACGAAACATTTTAGCGATTTTAAAATGTCGACTATCTCTCTTGTACTTGTGTGTCACGTGGTACGTCTTCGACATGTCCTTAAGGGAATGACGAACACGCTTGAAACTTTCGACGCGGCCCCTCGATACGTCGGTAGTGACAATTGTGCAGTTTTGAGCTGCGAGTCACTACCGACGGATGGCGTCACGCTCGCGATTCGG